>CAUYQG010164557.1:0-20253 GCA_963574415.1 Tarsius wallacei
CATAAGTGGACCTTGAACAACTATCATAATAGTATAAGAAAGAGGTTGGCAGTCATGGGAAAATGCCAGGGGAAGATGGGGCAGGAGTGACAGTAGTGGGAAATGCCAGGCGGGGTGCAGGGGAGCACACCTCATCGACAACGGTCTCTGCATAATGAACACTTGTATACCTAACCATGAATTGTACCCCATTGTCAAAAGAAAAGAAAAGTCCAGCAGCGGTAGGTTTAGCTTTAGACAAAGCTGGCTGTAGGCACTCAGCAATGTCCTGTGGAATCTGTGCATTTCCATTTGTTCATCCTCCTTTCTTCTTTGTTGGCTCCATTCTCCAGTATACCCTTTCCACATTATGGCAAGAGAATTACCAGAAACTCCAGACTTCCAAACAACAAGTTCACCTAGCTCAATGGAAAGATTGCTCTTGCTTTTCAACTGTCACAGTTTGAAAATATCCTGGGGCAGGTTCTCTGGTCAGGACTGAGTCATGTGTCCGTGCTTGAACCAGTCACTGTAGATGGAGAATAGAATTCTTTGGATGGGGGTCTGGATCATGACTCCAGCCCCAAAGCCAGGAGATAGTGTCTGTCCCTGACTTTGTATCAGTCAGGGAAGCAGAGTCACTATGAGTGTCTAGGATAAGGGATTTATTGTAGGAACTCCCACATCCGTAGGGAAGTGAAGGCTTAGAAGAAGACTTAGAGGATGGAGAGAATCACCATTCAAATTGAGAAACCAAGCACATCCAACTGCAGGAGTGGAACTGCAAAGGGAACGCTGTGGAGAGGTCTATGGGAAGCAGTTGTCTTTGTGAGTCTACAAACAAAAATCTGGTCATGGGCCTAGATTTTTGGTAAGCAGGGCCCGCAGTTGGAAAAAGAACTGGAATCATCACAGTGGAGAGCAGTCATGAAAACAGACAATTACTATCCAGTATGATAAGTGTTTTAACAGAGGAAACACAAGGTGCAACAAGAGTCCCAGGAGGTTACAGAATCCAATCTAGAAATGAGGGAGGGCCTCTTGGAAGAGATAGCATTTGAGCTGAGACCTGAAGGATGAGGAAAGAGACAGATGAAATGGGAGAAGAGGGAGAGGAATTAACACATGCAAAGGCCTAAAAGTGAGATAGGATATTAGAGAACTAAAAATAGTTCAGTTAGCTGGGGTCGAAGTATGATGTAGGGAAGGTCACAGGTGATGCCAGGGTGCTAGCAGGAACTAGTGAGATCCTGAAGTTTTTTTTTTATAAGTGAGGAATTTTGACTTACAGAGTCATGGAAGATTTGAAGCAAGGGGAAGAGGTAAGTATCATAGTTGGGTGTTGGCAAATTGGAGAGGGGAAGATTTTCTGAGCATCTCCCTTCCAGAAAAAGTCCAGATACCTCAGCTGGAACTCTGAGCCCTGTACTTTCAAGGGTTTACTGGCTTTGGTTTCCTAACTCTGACAGCAATCTGGGGAATAGGGCATTAGGAATGTGAGTATATTTGTTGTAGCATTTTAAGTAAAAGTGATAGCATGCCTGACTTATAGTGGTTTAAGCAAAGAAGAAATGTAACCATCTGTTATAGAAAAACATTTGGAGGTTGGCAGCTCCAAAGTTGGTGCAGTGGCTCAGTGGTGTTCTCAAGGACCTAGAATCTTATAATTTTTCTGCTCTGGTATCTCTACCATTTAGCTTTTGTCCTCAAACTCATTGCCTAAAACAGCAGTGCCACACATCACTGATCAAAGCGGGAAGGAAGGGGCAGGGGCAAAAGACTTTCATACTTTCTTTTTTTGGTCAGGGTCTCACTCTGTCATGCAGCATGCAGGCTGAAGTGCAGGGGCATAATCATGGCTCACTGCAGCCTCAACCTCCAGGACTCGAGTGATCCTCCCTCTTCAGCCTCTCAAGTAGCTGGGACTACAAGGAATGCAGCACCATGACCCACTACTTTTTAGATTTTTGTTGTTGTTGTTGTAGAGATGAGGTCTCGCTTTGTTGCCTAGGTTGGTCTTGAATTCCTGAGTGCAAGCAATCTTCCCACTTCAGCCTTCCAAAGTGCTGGGTGTGAGTCACTGTGCCCAGCCTCTATCTTATTAATAAAGGGAAGTCCCAGATTTCCCCTGTCCTCTCACCGGTTAAGGGCTGGATCCTTTGTCCATCCTGGACCAATCACTGCTGATGGGAATGGAATTACTGCTCCTACTTAAGATAGGTCATGATTTATGCTTTATTTCATGAGTTATTTGGGAGTGCATTTTGAAATTCCCAAGCATGTCAGGTTTTATTTGGCTATCTGTTTATTACTTATTTCTAATTTAAATGACTTTGTTGTCAGAGAGCATGGTCTTTATGTTTTCTTATTCTTTCAAATTTTTGTGTGAATCACAATTTGGTCTTTTCGGTAAATGGTCTGTGTGTGTTTGAAAAAAAAATGTATGTTTGCTATTTGTTTGAAGCAGGTTTTTATACATTAGATCAAATGTGGTATATTATTTAAAGTTTCTATATCCTTTCTACTTTTTTCTCTATTTGATACATGCCAATATCTGATAGAATTGTATAAAAATCTAACACTGTAATTGCGAATTTGTCTATTTCTTCTTATATTTGCTGAATGAAAAGACTCCAGTCTGATAATTTTTGTTTTCAAAGGGATAATTTTATCCATTTACATTTATTATGAGTACAGATATATTTGTATTTATTTGAACATCTCATTTTGTATTTTTTGTTTGCCATAACTTTCTTTGATCTTATCTTTTTATCTTCTTTCCTACATTCTGCAGAATTGTTAGTTTTCTACATTATTTTCTTTCTGTTTCTTTAGTGTTTAACTGCAAGTTTTTAAGATACAAAATAAATGTAGACTTTTATGGAAAAACGTATAGTTAAATGTGTATTTCTATTCTCTTCCCACCAATGATGAAGGTGTTAGCAAATATTAATCGCCTATTGAATAGCCCTTTCTTGTCATCATGTTCTTTCTTATAGTTTTAGCTTTTATGTTCTTGCAGAAGTATCTTCTTTTTGTGAGGGCCGATAGGTAGTAAACCTTATAGAGTTTGTTTATCTGGAAATATAATTTAGTTTTCCCTATTCTTAAGTGATAGTTTTTTTTTTTCCACTTCAGGCTTTTGAAGATAATTACTCCATTGTTTTTTGGCTACTATTGTTTGATCATCATTGTAGCTGTTGTTCCTTTTCAAGGAATTTGTCTGTGGTCTTTAGTAGACTTAATAACTGTCTCTTTGTCTTTTACATTGTATAGTTTCATTATGATATATCCATGAGAACTTTCATTCTCAATGACTATTTCTTTAAATATTACTTTCTTACCATTATTTCCTTTTTTTCCTCCTGTAGCCTCTGTTACATAGGTGCTCAAGCCATTTATTCAACCTACCATTCCTATTAATTACTTTTTCATATTTGTGTCATTCTGAACGAATTCCCAATACTGTCTCTCAATCTGGCAGTTTACTTTTTGCCAGTGTCTGAACTAGAGTGGATCCCACAAATTGAATTTTTAATTTCGATTCCAATTTTTTATTTTCAAGAGTTCTAAATGTTTCCTTAGCTTGGTATAGTTTCTAGTATCAAAGTTATATCTTTGATTCTTGCCTTTCTTCCTCACAATTTCTGATAAAACTGTAACTCCAAATAGCTTGTCATTGTTATCTTTTCTTTTCTTTCTTTTTTTTAAAAGCAGGATTTATTGAGTGGACAGAAAAGCTCCCAGAGTGGGAGGGAACATGAGGGTGTTGCTCTGTTATCTTTTCTTTAGCTTTCTTTTTTTGAGTAAGGGAACTTGAACCTAGCAGTAAATGGGGTTCCAGTCTTTCCTACTCCACAGGAGCCAGACTCCCCATTGCCATGGTCTGTGTCCTGTTCTGGCTCCCAGAAGGCCTGCAATGGGAGCCTGCCCAGTGCCCTCTGTCCCTCCCTCTGCCTCATCACATTGTGGTCTCTTCTGATGTTGTTGGACCATGAAGAAATTTATCCTGTGCTTAAGCGTGGCCATGCCTTTTTGTTTTTATTACTTTGTTCTGTCTGTTATTGGCATACACTGGAGCAGAGTGGGGTTTTCAAAATGGGAACTCTGTGATCCGGAACTTCCTTTGAGTGACTCTTGTCAGTCGCTGCCCAGGTGGGCAGGGCCTGGTTTGGCCTGTGATGGTAGTGGTGGGTGGTGGGGCAGAAGAGTTCCACTGCAGAATGTAGGAACATGCTGAGCCTATTTGGGGCAGTTTTCAGATTTTTAATATATGCATCCAGAAAGAGCCACTTCAGTTTGGCTAAGGACAAATGTTCCTAAAAAGTGAGTTTCTCTGTACCATTCAATCTTATCTTCTCATACAATTAACACAGTGGTTAAAAGCTCAAGAGTCAGACTGCCGGTGTTCAAAGCTTGCTTCTATCTTGAACTGCCTGGGGCAAGCTTCTTAACCTTACTGCACCTGCTGTATTTCTAAATTTGTAAAATGGGAATGTAAAGACACTTATCACAGAGCCCTGGGAGGCTAACTGAGATAATATATGCGAATCATGTAGCTAGGTACCTGGCATATAATTTTAAGTGATTTGTTTTTAAAATTATCATTGATTAGAATAATTCAATGAGAAGGTTGGCAATGCCTTTTTAGATATCACAATATGCTATTAGGATACACATGAGATGTGGTTACCTGGAAGCAGTTTTTGAACCTCAGGTACAGTCAGTCTGTTTTGCTTGTTGTTTAAATACCCCTGAACTTTTGACCAACATGATCTATTTTTGCAACTAATTGTCTCATTGTTTTACATGTGTCAATTTTATGATCTTGGCTAGATAACAAGCAAGTTGAGGCCAGGAATTTTATCTTTTCATGTCTTTCATACCTGTACTGGTGGGACACAGGTAGGAGCTTAGTATTTACCGAGTGGATCAATGGTACAGAGTAAAACAATGCAGAAACCTGAATTTAGTCAATGGACAGAAATACAATTTGTAAGCCAGAGGGGTTCCGGGACCCTTACCCATGTCTTCATTTCCATTGCCTGGTGCAAGAGGATTGTGGTGAGGGAGATGGTGTTGATGGGTGTCCCAAAGGTAAAGACTTCAATATCAGAGCCCTCGTAGGTCTGCAGAGAGGAACCAACAGGCACTGTCAGGTGTGGACTCAAGGCTTTGACTTGGACACAGGCTTATAAAGCGTCAATAAAGGCAGTTGTTAGGAAAGAAGAAGGAACAGTGAGAGAAGAAGCCATCCAGCTGCTATCCATGTGTAACTTACCCCAGGGACAGGCCAAGATGAGAAATGAGTTGGCAGTGCTAGGTTATTTAGAAACATTTTTGCCCAAGGAAGCCATGATGGGGGTTGTAGAAACATTGTGGAGTGAATGAAGAAAGAATCCTTAGAGAGCCTACCGGGCACCATACTAATTTCTGAGGATACTCCTGTGCCCATCTTCAAGGGGTTTACAGTCTATTAGGGAGGGCAGGTAGGGTAAGTGCCATAATAGAGACAAGTACAAGGTACCCTGGGAGAACAGAAGGGAGAATATATCAGCTGAGAGCAGAATAAAAGGAGTTAATTGCTTGAAGAGAGAGGGGAATGCAGTTCTGGCAAAGGTCGGAACTGAGGGTGAACATGTATATTTGTGAACATAGAACTCCAAGAACTCCAAGGAGTTCTACGTGGAAGGTCTAAAGCACATGGAAGGGCAATAGATATAGCGAAAGGGCAAGTCGTGGCCAGGGAGGATACTGTAAGCCACGATATTCATCCACCTTTCTTCCCTGCCCACACCATGTTGCTAATGGCAAGAGAAAGTCAGCCTTGAGGCTGATAAGTGCTGTTGTTTACGTGACACAATTGATCCACACCCTGGCTGTCTGTCTGGAAAGAATACTGGTATCCCTTGTTACTTAAATTCTTGCTAATCAAATTGAGATTGGATTGGTATCTCCTGCTATCTGCATTCTTGCTATTTATTTCAGAAAATGTAGCATCTCTTATTATCAAAACTTGCTGCCTGAACACTTGTTGCTTTGACCTTGGAAGCCCAACCCTATATAAAAATGAAGGGTAGTAAATTCAAATACTTTCAACAGTCAAGTAGGAAACAGTTAATGAACGGAGAAAGCCAGGCGTAGGACAAAAGGGAGTGGTGGGGACCACGGCAAACTGGAGAACACGCCCTCCATCTAAAACCAGCTGAAAGTCAAGTTCAGATTTTTACCATGGGGAGAAGCTGAATCAGAGTAAAGACTGCTTTTTGTTTTTCAAGAGCTACCAAAAGTTTAGATGTGTAGGGGAGAAACAAAGATGTGTGGGTAGTGTTCTGACTTTCCAGACACCTTAGGTTGGATGTGGCCTGCAGGCCACCTGTTTGAGCCTCTGCTCTAAAGTGTCCAGAAAGACACTACTAGTCTGGAATTTCACATAAACAGGACCAGTTCCACCTTGCAATTCATAAGGTTAGAATGGGACCATATGACTTACCAGGTAAGGGATAAAGAAACAGACGAGGCTCTGGTAGAATGCATCCAACATGGAAATCCAGAAAGTCAACGGGTTGTAGCACTGCCAGGAAAGAACACAGCAGAAGTAATTGCCATCAAAGGAAGCCGCTGTCCTTTGCAAGCAACTTTCTTGTGCATGATTGGTGCAGATAATATGGCACTTTCAACACCTCTTATCTTCACAGCAAGAAAATGGAGTGATTCAGAGCACAGACTTTGGGGTGACAGACCTCAGGTCAAATCCTAGCTCTGCCACTAACTGTGTTATCTTGTAAAAGTTACTAAACTGCTCTGAGAACTGGCTTCTTCTTCCATAAAATGTGGATTAAAAATAACACTGTCTGGCCAGGTGTGGTGGTTCATGCTTATAATCCCAAAACTTTGAGAGGCCAAGAGAGGATCGCTTGGACCTAAGAATTCAAGATCAGCCTGGACAACATAGCAAGACCTTCTCTCTCTCTCTCTCTCTCTCTCCACACACACACACACACACATACACACACAAACAATTTTCTTGGGGTTCGAGGGGACTAAATGCAATTGTGCTTTAGTAGCTAGTAAATTCTCAGTTATTCATTAGCTCCATTACTAGCATTACTACAAATTTGGTAGATGTGGAGGTTCTCAAGTTTCAGCATGGCATCTGAAGGGGAGATCTCATTTGCAGCTCTGCATCACAGGTTCCCAAGAGACAGAGCTCAATGGCTTCAGGGATAAGCCGTCATTTCCTGATTCACTCCTGTGCCTTCCCTTTACAGTCTGGGGTTTTGGTACATTAACTTCTTTCATGGTAGTATTCAGGGAATTCTTTCTATAGCCAGCTTGCTGATGGGAGGGTGAACTTAGAAGAGCCTGAGATATGCATGTGCTCTTGCCCTGTCTCCCACCCCGGGTCTGAACTGCTTGGGTTGTCGTGTTACTTTCTCCTCCAGTCTTTGGGTTCCACTGGGCTTGCATCTCTGTTGACTGTACACACACACACACACACACACACACACACACACACACACACACACCGCCAACTCTCAAACACATCTGGCTTTGCCCTCCTTTCTCCCAGGTGCAAAGATACCCTCAGGTGTTCTGAAGTCCCTTTTCCCAGATCCCCCATGCTCTTTCCAGGAAGCCAGGGTCCCTTCATCCAGCTCCTGGTGCCGGAGTGCCCGCTGTCAGACTTCTCCCAATCATTCATAGCTGCAGTGTGGCCTCTCTGTGCCTTGTAGAAAGCCAACTGATGGCTTCTCAAGCTTTAGTCTACTCCATGCCTGCCAGTTCTAGACCACATATAATCTTGAGTTCTAAGTTTTGCCTTTCCTGATGTGAAGCAGAGGCATCGTTTATATCTGCCTTATCCAGTGATGCACATGCTAGCTGTTAGTCTCAAGGGTTCCCAAACTGGGCCTTTGGGTTCTGTCGAGGCACTTCAAAGCCTGGAGAAGCCTTCTGAGAGGGGTTGGTCCTTTCTGCATGCCTCTCCCCTTTCAGCTAGGACAGTCCCATATTAATGTGTGATATAACTAAGAAATAGAAAGAAAAGTACTCTCTGGTCTGGTCCAACACCCTCAACAGCAAATGAGAAACAGGCCAGGAACAGGGAAAGGAGCTACTCAGAGTCACACGGGAGGTAAGTGGTGGAACAGTCGCTAGAATGCAGGCTCCAGATCCCCAGCCCAGGGCTCTTTTTCCAATGCCTCCAGGGGGGAGGCATAGATCAGGGAGCAGCCAGGATCACGTACCCGTGGCTGCCCGAGCACCTACCTCGGAGTTCTGGCCACTCTTGTACAGCTCAGGCAATGCCAGGAGTGTCTCTGCAGAGATGTCTTTGTCCAGGATGCCAAAGACCAGAGGAGGCAAGGAGGTGAAGAAGAGGTTGAAGAATATCATCTGCCAGTAATCGATCATGGTGGAGCCGGAGAAACCACAGAAGAACTGGTACCAGAAGAGCAGGTTGACGTAGCACTGCAGGCAGAGGGTGTGGTCTCGTGAGTGGGGCTTCACGCGCAGCCAGTCACTAACTCCTGTTTGGGAGTTCCGACCACTGCAGGGGCATCAGTTTCCTCACTTATAACTTGCAGGAATGTGTAAGAATTAGAGCTAACTCTACTACTACTATTATTATTAATGTTCTTCAGGACCTGGAGGGAACCCCACCAACTTGTTAAGGTGAGTAAACAGTAAGTCCTCGCTCAATATCATATAGGTTCTTAGAAACTGCACCTTTCAGCCAAATGACATATAATAAAACAATTTTTTGCTCATCAGTGTTAGAACAAAATGGTGATGAACCAAAGGTTGTTATTTGAGGACTGCTGTATATCATTTTACTTAAAGTCACAATTTCTAAGAACCCATTGGTGATGTGAGGTAAGGACTTACTCTGCTATAGTGGTTAAGACCACAAGTTTTGGAAACAGAGAGGCTTGCCTTTGAATCTTCAGTTCTATCACTTACTAGCTTGGGCAAACTGCTTAACCTATCATTTTGTCATCAAATGGAAATAGCTGTACTTAGACCATGGCACGTAACATGTGAATGACAGTAATGTGGAAATAGAAAGGGGTGACACTGAGGAAGGAATGATGGAAGGACTGACCCATGGGCAGGAAACCTGGTGGTAAGATGACCTCGTGAGAAGGTTTACCTCACAATACTTCCTAATGGTCCATGTAGCTCAGAAGGGTGCATAAGAAATCTTCTGCCTAAATAGTGCTTGTTTTTTCTAAAGCTCTTTCCCACTCAAGACCTCCCTACCTGCAGGTGGGATGGGTCATTATTATTGTCTGCCATATTGTGATGTGGTCTGGTGATTTGACCAAGGTCATATAAAAAGCTGGTCCTGCAGTTAGGACTGGAACTTCTTGGTTCTACAGGGCTGAAGCACAGAGATGTGAAGGTTTTGCAAGAAATCATTCAGCAGGTCTGTGCTTAAGTTAGAGTTCTCATTTCCTAACTGTGGCACCATTGTTATTGTGAAGAGGTTCTCTGTTATTATTCCTAGTAGTAATGATATTAACATGTTAACATTGTTGTTAGTAGTAGTGATATTAACATGTTAACGTTGTCGTTAGTAGAAGGAATAATATTACCATGATAATATTGTCACTAGTAGTAGGAATAATATTAACACATTAACAATGTCATTAGTAGTAGGAATAATATTAACATGTTAACATTGTCATAAATAGTAGGAATAATATTAACATGTTAATATCATCATAAGTAGTAGTAACATTGAAAATGTTAACATTGTTATTAGTAGTTAATACCAATTATAATTATTTGAGCTTCTATATGTGCCAGGTGTGTGATATGCATTAGTATATCGGTATATTAGTATACAGACATTACTAGATGTGCAACACACACTATAGTTTGTCCTAATAACTGAGAGAAGTTAATATTATTGCTGCTGATACTATTAATAGTATATTTGTATGTTATATTAATATAACATTTCACATATTGATAATATTAACAATACTATTAATGTTATGAGACCCACTGTACAGATGCGGAATCTGAGGCTCTGAGATATTCAGTTGCCTCTTGTCCAAGTTCAGAACTAGAAAATGTTATGACCAGTATATGAATTTTCAAAGTTCTTTCTTTTAACCACCCCGGGCCTTTCTCATTCTTATCTTTGGCTTATACAGTGAGATTCTACTTTTTCCTTCTTTCTTCTAAATTAATTCAATGATTAATTAATTTACTTTGAGTCAGGGTCTCATTCTGTCACTCAGGCTGGAGTGCAGTACCATGATCACAGCTTACCCCAGCCTCAATTTCCTGGGCCCAGGCAATCCTTCCACCTTAGCCTCCTGAGCAGCTGGGACTACAGCATTCACCACTATGCCTGGGTAATTTTTAAAAATTTCATTTTGCAGAGATGAGGCCTTGTTAGGTTGTCCACGCTGGTCTCAAACTCTTGGGCTCAAGTAATCCTCTCACCTCAGTCTCCCAAAGTGCTGGGATTACAGGTGCAAACGACTGTGGCTGGCCTTCTTCTGTGTTTTTTGTTTGTTTGTTTGTTTTTTTAGAGACAAGCTCTCACTCAGGCTAGAGTACAGTGGTGCAATCATAGCTTACTGCAGCCTCAAATTCTAGGGCTCAAGGGATTCTTCTGCCTCAGCTGCCTGAGTAACTGGGACTACAAGTATGTGCTATCATACCCAGCTAATTTATATTCATTTTTGTTTTTGTAAAGATGGTGTCTTTCTTTGTTGCCCAGGCTGGTCTCAAACTCTTGGGTATCAGGCAATTCTCCCACTTCAGCCCCCCCCCAAAGCACTAGGATTACAGGTGTGGGATACCATACCCAGCTGACAATTAAATTCTTCTAGACATATGTAGCCTGTAAAACTGAAAATATTTATTATCTGGCCCTTTCCAGAAAAAACTTACTGAGCCTTGGTATAGATGGTTGATCCCTGCTCCATACCCGTTGCCCAGCCAGTTTTTAACACACAGTAGACATTCAATAGTTATTTGAATCAATGAAGTTGATCTTATTTTTTATTTCTATTGTTTTAGCCCTTATTCATCCCGGAGGGTTTTTTTTCTTTTTTCTTTTCTTTTCTTTCTTTTTTTAAAAAATAGGGCTTCACTCTGTCACCCAGGCTGGAGAACAGTGGTGTGATCTTGACTCAGAGCAGTCTCGAACTTCTGGGCTCAAGTAATCCTCCAGCCTTAGCCTCTTGAGTAGCTAGAACTACAGGTGCATGATTGACAATTTTTTTTTTGCTTTTTGTAGAGACGAAGGTCTCATTATGTTGCCCAGAATGGTCCTGAACTCCTGACCTCAAGCCATTCTCGCACCTCAGCCTCCCCAAGTGCCAGGATTACAGGCATGAGCCAGCACGCCTGGCTCTCATCTTGGATTTTTAATATTACAGTGTTTCCTTGCTCCCGAGGCCCAGGTAGGATCTTGTTTGTCTTCTACATCCTCTGCCTAGCTGGGATCTTTGCATCTTGCAGTGAGTGCATTGAACCCAGTGGCAGCATTGCTG
This sequence comes from Tarsius wallacei, assembly GCA_963574415.1. Lineage (NCBI taxonomy): Eukaryota > Metazoa > Chordata > Mammalia > Primates > Tarsiidae > Tarsius > Tarsius wallacei. The sequence continues at coordinate 11,499 of CAUYQG010164557.1, forward strand.
GGATTGAACGTCTACTCTTCCTCTCAAGAAGCTACAGTACAGTAATTAATCCATTGTTCAAATTCCAGAGCAGGCAGGGATTTAATCCCCTCTGAAATTGGTTTTGGATGTGGAAGTCATAGTTCTCCACCCTCTAATTGCAATGAGGAGATAATGCAGCAACAGTATCGCAATTTCGAGCTAGGCATTGGGCTGGAAATAAATATCATTTAAGCTTTGAAAGCGTGGCTGGCTGGAAACGTTTTCTTTTCTATTTCATGAATTTAATGCAGAGAAGAGGCTGTGCTTATTCAAAAGAATTATTCCTTTGGATGCCAGAAAAAAATTAAACAGGGGCATTTCGAATTCAAAGTAAACTGTCTTTCATGCTCAGAGTGTTTCAAGTCAAATGGAGTGACTGGTGGTTTGCGTAGACTTGCTGAGATAATATTACCATCTGGTTGATCAAATTTACATTATTTTTTGTCCTGCTGTTTATTTACATATACATTGAACTTTGCACAGAAAGTCTCACTCTTGAATGAGGATGACTGTGTCAGAGCTTCAAAGAAAGACTGGGAGAATAGAGAAAGAAAAAGAAATGCAATTTTGTAGCTGCTACTTTCCTAATATGTTTCTCTTCCATCACCCTGGTCTTAATCCTCCTGCTTTCCTTGCTTAAAGAGTAGCCAGATTCTATTTGGGGACTGTTGGGGATTATTTGAAAAGTCCTTGAACTAGAACATGAAAAACTTGGGCCTTTGTTTCCTTCCTTAGTGCTGCAATGTTCTGACTTTTTCCTGTACCCATTGTTAATCAAGGACTTCTCAAACAAGAGCCGTGGACAGTTTTAATACCACAATTGGTGTGTGCTTTGGGCCCTTATCCACAAGACAGAAACCAATGCATTTTTTTAAAGGCGATGCAATAATATCTTCGTAATACTGTCTGTACTTGTATAGTGCTATGTACTTTTCAGAACTCTGACACTAAAGCTTCTTAAGAACACTTCTGGGAACAGAGAGACTCATAGACTCCCATATTATTGATGAGGAAACTAAGACTCAGAGAGATAAGTGGTCTTTTCAAGGTCACACAGTATGCTAGATTCAGGCAAAATTACAACCCAGATAGTCACCCCATACCAAACATCTTTGCTATTTTATTTAATGTCCTGCCCTCCAGGAGCTTCCTGTAAGGAATCCTGGTGGTGCTGAAATGATGTGCAGGTCTCAGATTGGAGCCATAGGCTCCAGTCTTACATTCTGTGGAGAATCTTCACCTTCATTCTCCCAAGGCTTGGGGTACAACTCTTGCATTGGGGTGGCTCTATCTGGAGAGGAAAATTAAGATACAGAGGCCAGGCTAGTCATTCTTCAAATCCTTCTTCCTTGCGACCACGAAATAAATCTCATTTATGAGATTTAACTCTAAGAGTAATGACAGCAATAATAATGATAATAAAAAATAATGGCTGACTTTATAGAGTAATTGTGATATGCCAATCACTTTCTACACAAGTTCTCATTAAATCCTCATAGCATATATCTGAGAAAGGTACTGTGATCACCCCCATTTTACAGATGATGAAACTGAGTTTTGGGGGATTACCACATAAAGGAATCTGAATATGAGCCCAAGGTGTCTGATCCCAGAGTCCATACTTGAAGCCATTCATGCTGTCCCCTATGTGTCAGGTATTTTTCATACTGTATTGCCAAGTCTCACAGGAACTTCACAAACATATAAAGTATTAGCTCTATTTTTATCTTAGAGGAACTTGAGACCCAGAGAAATGAAAAGTGTAGCCCAAAGTTGCAGAGCTAGTAGGGAGCAGTTTTGGGATCCCATGCAGCCAGACTCTTTGCCTTAGGCTGGGATGCTTTAGGCAAGGACTTCCAGGGCCTGGGTGGGAGAGTGCCACAAGGCTACTCACCACATTCTTGTAGAAGTAGTACACCACCATCCTGGCTAGGCGTGAGTAGCACCAGTGGCCATGTACAAGCAGCAGCTTCTTGAGGTGTCTAAAGCGGGAGATGGCAAAGTCGCTGGACATGACGGCCTGAGAGGGGAGAGCAGACACATCAACTTCCACCCATGACCGCCAATGCCCCAGAGAGGCTCCCTCAAGGGTGATGCTTTGTTCTAGGTCTGCAGTTGGCAGGGTCTGAAAGACCCCTTGTTGAGGTCACTGTTGGGTGGTATTTTTGGACTCTGATACTCTCCCCTCTCTTCTGGGAAATCCAAACCTCACTGGAATCCAAGTAGGGTAGACCAGAAGGGACCAGTGGTCTGGGTTGGCCCTTTATCCATTTATCCAACAAGCATTTCTTGTGGCCAGGTGTGTTAAGCACTGTGCTAGGATGTGATGGTTAACCAGGGAGTAGGAGCTTCCGTTCAAATGATTCTCAACTCTCTAAATACCCTTCACTGCCTCCTGAGGCAGGCCATTGGCTCCATTCCCAGATGGAGCTGATGGGCAGATAGCTCCTTTACATGGAGCTGAAATATATCTTCTGCCTGCGGGATTACTTAAAACAAAATATAGTTTATAACACTCTCTTAAAAGCATGAGATTTGGATATGCCTGGTGTTAAGTCCTGGTATGAATCTTGGTCTGGCTATTTAAATTCCCCGAGCCTCAGTTCCCCATCTGAAAAAATGGAATAACATCCCTAACACATAGGGATGTGGTGATTATTAAAATTCGATGAGCTACGGAATGTGAAGTGTCTAACAGAGTATAGCATATGGGAGATACTTAAAGGGGAACACTCAGAGGTATCATGTTGGATTCCTAGTTGATACTATTTCATCCTCATCAATGAGTTTAGGTAACACCAAATATCTTCACTAGTGGTGGAAATGCAAATATTGATGGGGATTTGACAAAATGGAGTCTCTTTTAGTGGAAAAATTTAGCAATCAATAATGTTCTAAGTGGCATTTTGGCTAAATTAGGTACACCATAAAAGTATACCAAGAAATTTGTGGATCAAACTAGCCAGTTGAAAAATGTTTTCAAATGTCCTCCTGTTTGTCATTGTTTATAGAAGGCATTGCAACTTTGGATGTGGGTGGAAGTTCCCAGGGAGAAGTTCCTCCAACACTGTGGGGGAATTCCTTAAATCTTCACTAAGGATCAAGGAGAATCAGGAAGAAAGAAGAACAGTTGAAGGGAGTGTTACCTGCATGCCTTCCTGTCCAGATATTCCAATTCCAACATCAGCAGCTTGAATCATGCTTACGTCATTTGCTCCATCCCCTGAAAGAAGAGAGGTCATGAGGTATCTTTATTCCTGGTCCTCCTGTTCAGTGACAGTGCAGTGGCTCTAAAGTGTCCCCATTTGTGTACAACTGAATCCTTTTAACATTGCTCTAAATAGTCCTATAGAAAGTCATTGCTACAGTATTTAGCCTGAGAGATGTTTTTCTTTTTTGGACAAGAAGCCCTACTTTTTTAATCATTCAACAAATGGAGGATTTATGAAGTGTTTTTTTCTAGGCACAATGTTAGGTATTGGGGATACAATGGTGATCAAGTGAATCTTGGGAAGTGTGTTATAATTTATTTATAAGAAGTACCTTTACAAATGTTATGGTGGACTTTACTGAAAAGTGAATGGATAATTGGACTTGCAAGGGTCATCCAGTTAGTAAAGGAACCAAGGAGAACTGGAACTCAGATCTTCCGGTTTCAGGGTCAATATGCTTCCCAAACTCAGCCTAACTTGAAATACTGGCCATATCAAGACCACTGGAATGTTCAGACAGCAAAATCATCAGAGATTGCCAATGGTGTCCAAGGAAAATAATGGTGTTCAGTTTTGTTTCTCAATATAGAAAAATGAGATTGACTAATTTTTTGGTTGAGAGACATTTAGTCACATTATATTTTCAGCACATGAGCTGAGTTGTTCCAGGAAACTGGAGGTAAGACTGGGGAAATTCTATTTTAATTTTAATTAAATGTAAGTAGCCACAGATAGCTCTAGATACAGCTCTGTACAGTAAGGCCTTCCCCAGAAGCTGGATATACTCCAGTGCTTGATCTTTTAGATCAAAGCTCAGCAAACCTTTTTGATAAAGGGTCAGATAGTAAATATTTTAGACTGTGTGAGCCAAAAAGCAAAATCAAACAACTGTTTTTGCTGAAAGGCAATTATCCTTTACATTTAAAAATAGAAAAACTGTTCTAGCATGTGTACAGAAACATGCAGTGGGCTGGATTCAGCCTGCAGGCTACAGTTTGCCAACCCCTGCAACCCCCTGTTGTAGACTATGATGTCTTCATTCTCTCCCTGACCCCACCTCTTTTTTCCAGTAGCTTCTCAGAATGAGCTGCAATTACATTTATATTATTTATCACAGAGAATATGAAATTGGAGGGAAAGATAATTCTTTCCCTATTTGGTAACAAATTCGTTGATCTTAACCATGTTGCCACTGTAAGTAGCCTTTATTCTTGTAATTATTAATATTTTTCTTGATAACATAGTAGTGTGGAGTTTTAATCTTCCTTATGGCAGAACATATCCAACCTCTGACTTCTTCTGTTAGCAAACCGCAAGAAGCAGAGGTGTGAAACCACGCTATTTCTCACCCTGCTGGTTTTGTTTCAGTTGCCATGGGAGTAAAACCAATGTCTGACCTCAAGGTCTCAGTCCTGGGCTACTGCCTTGTGTGTGCCTGAAATTCTGAAGAGGACAACTTAAGTACAAATGTAGGATGTTGTTGCTAAAAGTCTGCTCCCTGCTTTCTTTCTGTCTCCCTGCTCTTTTTATTCTGAACTCTTTTTACCTGAAGACCAAGAAAAAAACTATCATGTATAGTGGGCCTCCTATTTGAAATGTCAGGAAAGAAAATCTCTTTCTATGACTGTGTGGGAGGAAGAGACACTGGCACCATCTGTAAGAATGTCCCTAAGCAAATGCAATATTTACTATGTGCTTGGTATATGCTGGGCATAGGAACAAACAGCGAATAAGGCTGACATTGTCCGTCTACTTAAGGAACTCATGGTCTACTGAGGAGGCCATTGCAGAACATATGACAGTGCTTTGGAGCTATGGATATTGGGTGCTGTTGGGGTCCTGCCCAAGTCTCTCTTGATCACTTGTGCAAAGACTCAGAAGTAAGACAGGGCAAGGCCCATGGAGAAAGGTAAACAATTTCATTTGGCTGGAACATGAAAAGCTGAATGCTGGGGAGTGGAAGATGACTATGGCAAGAAATGTGGCTGGATAGTAGTAGAGAGCAGATCCTGAAAGTTTTTATAAACCATGTTTGGTTTTTCCCAGAAGGAGTTAAGTAAGTGCAGTTTTTATTTCCCTGCCTCAATATGATTAAAGTTGAATCTCTTCTGGGCAATTCTTTATCAACCAACTATCTAGCATTTATTGAGGATGTGTTTTGTGCTGGTCTCATATTAGGAAAGAATACACAAAATTAAGCATGAGACAGTTCCCATCTTTAAAGTCTGCCCACTAGCCATCAACACTGAGGAGACTATCAAATCCATAACACCTGAGTTTGTGCCATGTGTAACATATTGTAGGGCAAATGCTCTGCATACCAGAGTTGACATGGTCTGAGAGTGTATTATTGATGGTAACCTTTCTTGGGTTACCTGGATATTCTGAATTCAAGGCCCCCGTTGATGTTGACCTCCATCTAAGTCCAAATTTTTCTTTAGCTGACTTGCTAGTCCTAAGAACTTTAATGCACTCTCCCACCCTCGTTAGCCTCTGCTTCATCTCCTAGTTGCCACATCTGGATTGTCATTTTGGTCTCTCTCCCTCTAAGAGAATGACCCTCAGCCTAAGCGTCTTGACTTTGACACCTGACCACCCACCGCTGGTCCAGGCCTCTCATCAGATCATCCCTGCCAAGCTGCCACCCGCATCTCAGTCTGATAGGTACCTATGGAAAGGGTCATGACATGCAACTTGTCTCGCACCAGCTTGACTATCATACTCTTCTGGAGTGGGGTGGAGCGGCAGCACAGGACAGACCGGCAATACTGGGTCAACTCCAGAAACTTCTTCTCCAGATTTCCCTGGAAAATGGCATTCAATGTCTTCCCATCGATGACCAATCCGGTTTCTGGAACCATAGTTCCTGAGGTGGTAGATGGAGTCTTAGAAGGTAGATGGAACCCAAAGAACTTGCGGTCTGCCTTCTCTGGTTCGTGAAATTGCTTTACCTCCTCCAAGGCACAGTTGAGGATGGATTCACAGGTTTCCTATAAAAAGAGTCATAAGAATATAGTAATAATAAGTAACCTTGGCAGCGTATGTTAACAATTTTATTTTATTCTTTAGTAAGAAAGATAAAGGTTTAGTTATAAAACTCTACTATCATTGAGATTACTTAGGGATTATTCTCTATTTTTTACATTTTCCTACAGTATTTGAAATAGTATTCCAGCAATATTAATCTGGTATATTATTGCTGGACATGGTTGCTCGTGCCTATAATCCTAGCACTTTGGGAGGATGAGGTAAGAGGATTACTTGCACCTAGGAATTCGAGATCAGCCTGTGCAACATAGCAAGACCTTGTTTCTACAGAAAATGCAAAAATTAGCCAGGTGTGGTGGCTTGCACCTATAGTCCCCGCTACTTGGGAGGCTGAGGTGGGAGGATAACCTGAGCCCAGGAGGTTGAGGCTGCAGTGAGCTGGGATGATACCACTGCTCTCCAGCCTGGGCAACAGAGTAAGACCTGGTCTCAAAAAAAAAAAATTCTGGAATATTAATGGCCAAAATAGAAGACACTACTTGGGAATGGGGTTGAAAATAGCTCAGCATGATGGGAGCTGATACTAGGGTGATGGAAGGAAATAAATACTATTAATATGATGGTACTGGATAAAAAAAAGTGATACATATACATGATGGAATATTATGCAGCCATAAAGAAGGGTAGAACTATGAACTCTGCAGCAACTTGAATGATTTAGAGTCGATCATACTCAGTGATCTAGCACAGAAACAAAGAACTGACTACCACATGTTCTCACTCATAAGTCAACTCTGAATACTTGTCATAATACAAAAAAGGGATTGGAAGTAGCAGGACACTGCTAGGGGCTGAGGGGGAACCCAACATCAATAAAGGTGCATGATCCCAAACCAACCAAATTGGTCCAATGGGAGACCCAAACTTCTTGACTTGTGCCCCACATCTTTAAAATAAAAAAGAAATTTTAAAAAATGATGGCAAATAATGGCAATATATCATGCTGATATGGTGGTTTCTAAGTCTCACAGGTCATTTGAGTTCTCCTTTGTTTCTCAGAACATTTCTATGTGTGGTAGGCAGGGTGTGTATCATCGACCTTAATTTAGAAATGAGGAAATGGAAATGAGATCTTTAGTCACTCACCCAAGATCATCCAAAACGTAGCAGTGGAGTCAGGATCATTACCACTTAAATTGTGGCTTCCTAATTTAAAAACACACATTGTCCCTGTTTTTCCATTGTTGTATTCCATGAAGGGCATTAAGAACTGTTGTATGAAGTGTTGGTCATGTTGGTTTGATCTTACAATGGATATAAAGTCTTATTGACTGAAATAAACTCCTTATTGATTTTTTTCCTGGTGCTTGCCTTGAAATAGTGAGAAATTTATTTCCTTTTGTCGATTCTCTTGCATTACTTTTGATTATATCAAATATAAAGTAAGATTTTGATTTTAATTGTATTCTTAATGTATCTTTAACTTATCTGAATATCACTTTTTAATAAAGATAAAGTTGTGGCAGATAGTAGGATTATCAATTTGTAGCATTGTTTTCTTCACATGGTCTTTATTTTGTTGTGTTCTTTTGTCTATGACAGTGGATGATAATTTTTCATTTATTGAAATTCTCAAGTTCTAAAAATAATGTTCAAGGTGAGTCAATTTAAATGAAATCACTAAGTAAAAAACAATATGGGTCATATGTGGATTTTGGCAAAAAACATCAAGGTAGTTCCGAAGAGACAGGTTTTGGGAACACTGATCTAGAGATTGCTGTCTGGGAATGTCTGGAATAATTTCTTTTGGAAGAAGTAGAGTCATAGTTCATTATTCCTGAGTCTTCCTTTAAGATGCTAAGTTGAGTATTACAGGCACTAGGGTATGCACAGAGCCCAGAGGGGCCACAGGAAACAGCTCAGGAAGTGAGTGATTATATTGGAGGCACTTATCTAGGAAAGAGATCCAGGCAGTTCTTGCTGGAAGCTGGGACTGGCACCGATTATATACATTTCTCCAATATACAACTGCAGCAAGTCACTGGACTTGTAAGCTCCAAAATTAAAATTTTGAATTTACTTATTTCCAATTTTTAAAAATTTATTATTTTATTATTATTATTTTTTAGTAGGAGTCCCACTCTGTTGCCCAGGCTGGAGTGCAGTGACATGCTCACAGTCACCACAGCCTTGATGCTGGGCTCAGGTGATCCCTCTGCCTTAGCCTTCCAAGTAGCTGGAACTATAGGCATGTGCCACTATGCCCAACTAATTTTTTGATTTATTGTAGAGATGAGGTCTCGCCAAGTTGCCCAGGTTGGTATTGAACCCCTGAACTCAGGCAATCCTCTCACCTCTGCCTCCTAAAGTACTGGGATTACAGGGGTGAGCCACAGTGCCAGAAGGGTTTTAAGTGGGAGAACAGGGAAAATGAGGTTGATAGTTTTTTTTATGTATATAGATTTCCAGATGATTTTCACCTTACACATAAATACTTACAGTACTAGAAAGTTATTTTCCTTAGTGACTGATGT
>CAUYQG010164560.1:0-20883 GCA_963574415.1 Tarsius wallacei
ACTAACAGAACCAACCAAGCACACTCTGAGACTTTTCCTTTAAGTCCAATGTCCTTTCAGCTCTGATTTCTAGCTGTCTTTGCAGGCTGGTAGAATTGTTCACAGTTAGGGTCAGTTGCCCCTGGCCTGCTGTGAAGAACAAACAGCTCAGATATGGGCTCCCTGCGCAGTCTGTTACTGAGATCTGGCCTTGTCTATTTATCAAGGGAGAAGAGCGTCTGTCATTCCTGTTTTGATGTTGTTACCTTGGATCTCCAGCAGGTGGTGATATTGCACCACTCCAGTAGACCTTTATCTGCAGCTGCTGAAGCCTGTAGCTCAGAGGTCACCCAGGAAGGGAGGGACCCGGCGACGGTATCCACAGCAGCGGCGGCCGCCTCCGCGTACACTGGGGGAGCTCCACAAGCCTGGTTCCGGGTGAGGGGCGTGACACAGCAGTGGCAGTGGCAGCAGCAGCCACAGAGCGGTGATCTCAGTAGATCCTGCTTGCGGGGCATCACAGTCCGAAGTCGTGGTTCGCCTCAAGCATGGGCAGGCAATGACTGCAGCAGCGCTGCATCCGCAGCTGCGGTGGTCGCCCAAACTGCTGTGATGTTTGAGCAGTAGCGGTGGTGGCGGCTGAGCTCCCCGTGAAGAGCAGGCTGCTGAAAATGGGAGCTGCAGCCCGTGGGAGAGAGCTAGGGTCTTTATGAGTGCTCTCTTTCGCAGAGGGTCTCACAGACCATGCTGCCCCATCACCATCTTGCCGGAAGTCTAAATTCTTGTTTTTTATTTATATACCATTCATACTAACTCCTTTCATCACAGTATCATTTGTTCTTTTGCATTAAATCATCAATGAAAAATCAAATATGAGTACATATTAAATTGGTGAACTATATAGGAGCATGTACAGTTTAAAACATAGTGACAGACTGGGCTCAGTGGCTCAGTCTGTAATACTAGCACTTTGGGAGGCCAAGGTGAATGGATTGCCTCAGCCCATAGGCTCAAGACCAGTGGGGCAATTTGGCAAGACCTTGTCTCTACAATAAATAAAAAAAATTAGCCAGGTGTGGTAGCGTGCACCTGTAGTTCCGGATACTTGGAAGTCTGAAATGGAAGGATCAGTGGAGCCCAGCATATTGACGCTGGGGCAGCCGTGAGTGTGCCACTGCATTCCAGCCTGAACAACAGAGTGAGACTCCAACTCAAAACAAACAAACAAAAAAAGTGACAAATATTTTGTATTAGGGAATTTTGTATTAGGAAATACAGTAAAATAACTAATAATAAACTAGTTATTTTGTATTAGGGAAGTTTAAAGAACATAATTTATTTAGCACACTCTAAGGAATCATAACCATTAAGAGTTGCAAAGGAAAAGAGCAGCCAGAATACAAATTAGTGAAGAAAATGTTAAGCTTTGTTATTTCTGATATTTCCTAAAAATTTGGTTTCTACAGCTCATTTACACAAGGTTGATATCTATTGAACAAGAGACTTTGGACTTTCAAATTCCCCCTATGTAAAAGACCTGCTCTGTAGCTGATAATACCAAAATGTTCTAAATCCTTATGTTCATTCATGAGCAACTTCCTGCAACAGAAATAAATAGAGAACATTTTGCAAATGCTACTAGGCATTTGAGTATGCATCTAACAGACACTCGATTAGAGCTGAATCTTTAAGCATATTATTTCATATATGCTTTTGCCAAAATAATATGCTTAAAATGTCATTTAGTCTTTGCATAAGCAACTAACGTGCTTGAATCTAATCAAGACTTAAGTCTTCAGTCATAAGGGGATAGAGGAACAAATTAAATGAAACCATAAAGAGGCAAACAGATAACTCCACATTGATAGATATTCTAGAGGAAATTGACATTTTTTTTTTTTAACAAGAGAATAGCATGCAAAATAAAAAAGGTAAAGGGCAATACCCTATATTAAAATGCTTAGTAATAAGAATGACTTATTGTTATGGTCATTACCAGTAAAAGAAATATGTAAACCTTTAAAAAGATTATTTTTGGATAATGGAAGAAATTTTAAAAGGTGCTGAATATATCATGATATCAAAAGCTATTGTTAATTGTTGTCTTAGCTTGGGCTGCTATAACAAAGTACCATAGGTTGGGTAGTTTAAATAATAAACTTTTATTTTAAACAGACCTGGAGGTTGAGAAGTACAAAACCAGGGTGCCAGCAAATCCAGTATCTGGTGAAGGTCCACTTCCTGGTTTTCAGATACCCTGGTATACACAATTGGTAGAAAGAGAGATAAGTAATTGTGTGACCTTTTCTTAAATTGGCACTAATTCTGTTCATGAGGACTCCACCTTTATGACCTAATTGCCTCTCAAAGATCCTACCTCTAAATACCATCACATTGGGCTTAAGACTTCAACATATGAATTAGAGAGACTTGGTGTACACAAACATTCAGTCCATTGCAATTGTTAGGGATGATGATAAGATTTGTAGTTTTACAACTAAATATTCACATATTTTAGAGACATACACTGAAGTATTCACGTGAAATGATATAATGTTTAGGACTTTCATTAAAAATACTAAAAAAGAAACAAAATAAGCAAGTGTGGAAATTCTGATAACTGTTGAATATGAATGCTGAGTATATGGATAATTATTATGATATTCTCTCTACTTTTATGTAGAGACATTTTAAATAACAAAAAAAAAGTTACACAATAAAAATTGAGTTCAGGGTTACAATTTTCCCCATGGGTAATCAATCTTACCAAAGCCTTGCTATGCTTCAAGAATTATTTTATGTTTTAATAATTATATAACTATATATTTTATTTATGGTACTATATATTTTCCCTGTTTTGTACTTCACTTTTCTTTACTTATCTTGGAGAGATAAGTGTTTTATGAAACTTAATATCTGATATTGATTCCATATCTCAAATAGTTTTTACAAACGTTGTTTTATTTGTTCATGTTAATTATAGAGAAAATGGTTCTGGGTTTAGACACAATATTGGAAGCGCTTTTTTATTTGTTCTTCAATGATGCATGCATGGCTGAGACTATAGGGAAAAAGCCTTTAGCTGTAAGTCCATCACTAACGGGAAAACTGTACATTTTTATTTCTTCTTGATCTTCTCTGACCAGTACAGTATGTCAAGTATGTGGGTATATCTGGGTATCTGATAAAATAGTTTTCTTCTTTTCAAAATGAATGAAATAACATTACTCAGTGACAAGAAGGGAAGAAAAATTCAGAGAAAAAAATATTGTTCTCGAGTTGAAAAGGATACAAACTTAAACTAAAAATTAACTTAAAAGAAAGATCTGTATTACACAGAAAGTTGTAAATACAAAGTGACTTTCAGAATGAAATTTTAGAGGCTTGAAGCCAAAACAATAAAATTAAAGCTAGTATTTTCATCTTTCTCTTTTCCTCTGTGTTCTCCCAAGGTGACATTGAATATTAAAAATTATAATTGTTAAGGGTATTTTCAAGAAAGAAGCCCAAATGTGTAACTGCAAAGGCAATTTGCATTTTTTAATTTGAATATATTTACATTCGATCAGGAAAATTATTAAGTGACATCTAGTCATTTAACCAGAAACAATACATTATGGAAAAGTTTGTTTTACCATCACCTAGCACATGGTTTTGTGGAATGATAAAATGGAGCCTCTCTATAAAACAAAGAGAAATTCTGTGAAATTATATATTTTTTTCTACCAAGGGCCACAGATATTGCTTCTCATCATCCCATACCCAGTCATAAAAATGAGGGAAAAAAACTAAATATCTCATATTTTCCTACTTTTTTTTCTTTTTTTGAGTCAGGGTCTCTCTTTGTCACCCAGGCAGGAGTACAATGGCATGATCATGGCACATTGCAGCCTCATCTTCCTAGGCTCAGGCCATTCTTCCACTTCAGCCTACCAAGTAGCTGGGACTACAGGCATGCACCACTACACCCAGCTAATTTATGTCTGTTTGTTTTTTATTTTTTTTGTTTTTATTTTAAGATGAGGTCTTACCATGTTGCCCAGGCTGGTCTCAAACTCCTGGCCTGCAGTCATCCTCCCACCTCAACCTCCCAAAGTGCTGGGGTTACAAGCATGAACCACTGTGCCTGGACTATGTAGCAACTATTTACTTGGCAACTTAACAGGAATTGTGTGAAGTTGAAAAGAAATACAATCATTTGCTAATTCTATACTACTCTAACCATTTCCCCTTCCCAAAACAATCCCCATTTCCCCAAGGAAGACATGCTCCTTGTTCTTCATAGTGAAATAATGATATTTATTATAAAATTTCAGATTCGAATTGCCTTCTATTATGACTTAGCATTTTCTGACTTGCTCCTGGAAACCTTTGACATTTCAAACACATGTTCTTACAGTGTTGATTCTATCTTAGTTTATTACCTCACATCTGATTTCATTACTCTAAAACCTAAAATGGATTAATGAAATGCTTTAGACAGAAGAAAACTTAAGATGAACAAACATAACTTCATTAATGATGTACTAATAATTATCATTTATTGAACAACTATTATGCATTAAGCACTGTGCTGAGAACTCTTTCTATATTTTCATTTAATGGTCACAACAACCGTATGTGATAGGCACTATATCTCCAATAAACAGTAAGCATAGAGTAGTTCATAAATGTTAATTACCTCATTCAAGTTCACTGTATGAGCTAATTATGTTTGCTTGGTACCCATTCACCTGTCTTCTTATACTTCAGTTTTGTTTTAAGGAACCCATTGCTTCTTCCTCACTCTCAGTCAATATAAAGTTGAAACTAACTCTGCTCTGGTTCCAGGAAAGAAATTCTGCTCCACCTGGCCAACTAGAAACATTCATTGGTTCAAGGGTGGGCACATGTCCTAAAGTAGACCAACCAGAGCAAATCTGATGACTGATGATGGTGCTTCATGAGTCATTCTTCATTCTTCAGAGGTTGCTGAACTGGTAAAGAGGATACTAGAGCTCATGGAGGCATCTTGTCCACAATGTTGGGAGAAGTCAAAAGGCCTAAAGCAAATTCCTAGTGACAAATTCCTACTGGAAATCAGAGCTACTCCTGGATTTTGGGTTATATAAATGAACAAATTTCTTCTTCCTATTTTTAAGTTTTCCTGCATTGATTATCTGTGTTTTGCACCAGAATGAGTGATGGCTAATACGATCACTAAACAGATACATGGCAGAGTCAGGAATTACACTCAAGTTTCCTGTTCTAATCTTTTTCCATCACAGTATTTAGATGTGATTTAAATTCTTGGCTGCCTGTAAAGAACTGAAGCAAATAAGGGTAAGATTTAGCCACACAAGGTGTCTTAGGTTGAGGTTCCTAGTATCAGACCATGAGTCAAAGATGTATGTGCAAATAATGTATTAGGAACATACTATCAAGGGAAACTGATATGGACGGGGAAGCAGAGAAGGAAAGGAGAACAAGTCAAGCAAAGGTGAAGTTTCCAGCAAAGTGTTAGCCTCAAGCTGATTTCCATGGCATTTCTGGAGTAGAAATTACACTGTAGTTTGTACTGCTTCCTGCAGGAGGTTGGGCTTCCTGATGATGTTCTAGTCAGCCACTAATAAATGGGAAACCCTGAGTGGAGAGAATATACACTCTGGGTACTCCTACTTCTGCAAGTCCTGGAGATGAGACGTGGCTTTACTAGCTCAAGACCGGTCTTCTGAAGAAGGTCTATTAGATGCAAAGCATTGACAGTGTCTGCCACAGACATTAAGTCTGAATTAGAGGAGCTTTTTCCAAATGCATTCTGACATGATCATCTTTTCTGGAGTGACATCCTAAAGAAGCCAGAAATGCAGGAAAGATCTCACTACACTGAGGTAACATTGGAGTACAATGTGTTTTCTTGCTTCCTTATGTTGTTCCTCAATCCATGAACAGAAACTTCTTTAAGTGTATGAGTTTCTCACATTTCTTTTGGTGCCAGAGCCATTTTTTCACTCACAACCCTCAATCCCACCAACTCAACCTCAACACCAACCACCTTGACTTCACTTAGTATGAATTTTCTCACATGTACAGTGAGGAAAATAACAAAGCCTATATTAATAAGTTGTTTTATAAATTAAATGAAAAAATGCATCATCACGATACTTAGTACTGAACTACTTGCATGCTCTTTTGGGAAAAATTGTGTCACCCTCAAAACTTGTAGGTTAAAATTCTAACCCCTGGTAGCTCAGAGTGTGACTGCATTTGAAAATAAGGTCTTGAGAGAGGTGATTAAATTAAAATGAGGCCACCAGGATGGGTCCTAATCTGAAAATGACCACATGCAAACAAAGGAGAGAGGCCTTGGAAGGAACAAAACCTGAGGATGTTCAGACCTTGAACTTTTAGGCTCCAGGAGTGTGAGAAAATATATTTCTGTTGTTTAAGTCAAGTTAGCATCTCTAGCAAACTAATACAGGTGCATATCAAAACTGTCCCTTCCTTAATTTCTCATCCTATCCTCCCATTTCTAGTTGTGTATGAATGGATGGCTATATGTCAAGAAAGAACATTTGTTTTCTGTACAGTGTTTCCAGCCTACTATGTTAGACGTTTCAGAAACAAATCCTAGAAAAGAATGAGTTTGTCCAGAAGGAAATATTAAATAGACTCATATTCCACATTCTCTGACACTGTGTTCTCTGCAGGCAGGAAATTATTCTCAAGGCTACAGCCCAGAGACCACAGTCATGTCAGCATGAGGACCAGCAGGAATAATACCAGGATCCAGTACATATATTTTCAGAGCATTAGAAAAGAATGGGAAGGAGTGAAAGTTAGGTCTCCCTTTGGTCTCTTGGGTGTAAGTTTTGCTCACCAGCTTTCTAAAATCTGCTTAGGAAGCCTAGGTACTTAGCAGAAGGTAAACAGTCTTGCCACGTTTCATTATGTCCATGATTCTGAAAAATGAATCTAGGAAATCAAAGTCATAAATCTCTTTATAACTGCCTTCTAAAAGAAACAATTTCCTAAATAAATTTTATTGGACTAGTAAGACCAACAAATAAATCTAGAACTTCAATAAAGCTTTTCAAAATGGAAAGAGAAAAATGAGTTAAAATATTAGAGTTGAGAAAACAACTGTTATGTGCTCCTCTTTTTGAAATCCTAGTTAATGTTTCTGAAGCAAAAAAACAAAAGCAAAAACAAAAACAAAAAACCTCATAGTGTGCACAAAGCATATTTCTATACATCATCCCGTTTGAAACTCTTAATAACTCAGAAGATACATAGGAAGTTAACTTAAGGTCAGAGAACTCAACAAATTTCTTGCCTGAGATCAAAACAATATGTGAATAGAATAGGAAAAAAAATCTAATTTTACAGCAGTTCTTATGTAGTCATCTGATGCAAATATTCAGATAGATAAAAGTAAATTAGGTTCAGGTTGATTAATGTCCTGTCAATCAAGAAGACTTTAAATGCACCATTCTAACAAAAATATATTCTTTTTGTTCAACAAAACTTTAAGTTGTATTCTTCATAATTTGTGGATAATAATTAAATACAAGAAGCCAATGGCAGGAATAAAAGCAGATTTCCCAAATATAGATCAGTCTTTAGAATATATAAAACAAAAAGCTGGAAACTGCACTTTTAATTTACAAGTGATCCAGTTTTGTAATCTTTTCCAGGAATTAGAAAGAGAAATCCTCCCACCCATTAGTCTTTCCTTCCATTTGTTCAGCCAGAAAAATCCATCAATCCATATATAGATGAGAATCTGTACAAGTCAGAATCCAGAAAAGAGATAGAACTCATACCAACTTGAAGGTGTTTGACTTTGTCAAGTCAGTTAGGCTACAATCCCCATTTATTGTATCAAGCATGAACCCAGATATTGCTGTGAAGGTATTTTGTAGATATTATCAAAGTCTATAATCAGCTGACTTTCCCTATAGGAGATTATCCTACATAATCTGAGTGAGCCAGACTTAATAACCTTAAGAGCAGAGCTGAGACTTCCCTGATGAAGAAAAAAGTTCCACCTGTGAACAGCAGTTTCAGCTCATACCCAAGATTTCCAGTCATCTATTTCTAATGGCCTGCCCCGTGGATTTCAGACATGCCTCATCAACACCCAAAATCATGCAAGCCAATTCATACATACAAATATGTATATATGATATATATTTTATATGTATGAGGAGGAACAGCCTCAAAATGGAATTTATGTATAAAAATTGTGTATTTACTTCATGTTTAAATTTCAGTCACATTCAAAGCGCTCTCCATTTGATACAATACATTTATCAAGATGCTTTATCCACTGCTTAAAACAGTTTTTAAACTCCTCAATTTTATGCCTTTTAGTGCTTCTGCTGTTTTTTGCTTCACCTCTTCCACAGTGGCAAAATGTTTCCCTTTGAGGACGTCTTTCATTTGGGGGAAAAAAAAAAGTCACTCAGGGTAAGATCAGGTGAATAGAGAGGGTGAGGCATGCCATTTTTGGTGAAAAACCACTGAACACTCAGTGCAATGTGGGCAGGTTGCTTGTGTAAATCACCCATCATGAAATGGGCAAACGCATAGAAAGAATCTCCACACAAAAAAATTCACTGGAGCTGAATGCAGCCTCTCAACAAAGCAAGCTGGTACACTGATGCCAATGGGTTTCTAGAATACTTACCTAGTAGGAGAAGCCTGTACTACAAGGAATCCGTCTTCAAGAAATAATTCCGTTTTGGGGGGGTTTCCCCAATACATATGTGTATACGTGTATATAATATACATATATAGAGATATACATATATACATAGATATAGATGGGTATCCTACTGGTTATGGTTCTTGGGTTGAATTATGACTCATATGCCAGTTATTTGAACAATGAGAATTTAATATGAATAATCATTAAGTAGGTAAAAATTATTAGCTAGGTAGTTGAAAGGGAGAAAGAAAACTCTGCAATGTCACAGAGTTAGCAACTGGAGGAAGCAGCTATCACTTCTAATGCTCAGGGAGCAAGAGACAGAGTGTAGAGTTATTAAAATTTAGAGACTTGGAGAGAGGCTGTGGGCCTAGGACAGCCTTTTGAGGAGGCGGGGCTAGCTGACTAGCCTTGGTGTCAAAGAGTAGGCGCTGTAATCTTGGCTGGGAGAAAACATGAAAAACTGCAAATTCCCTTCAGTTCTGCTCCAGGAAAACACTGCTATTTCCAGAGTGAGGAAGTGAGAATAGGCGATGCTCACAGGAACCACAAGCAGCCAGGAAGGAAGCAAACAGGAAAGGGGTGTCTATTCTTTCTTCTGTAACCTTCCATTCTCCTTCTAATGCTCCGTATTATTGAAACATAATCCAGGTGGAAAAGCAAAAATAGGTTTTCAGAGTCTCTGTCCCAGGAAAGCAAGACAGGGCATAAAGTACAGAGGGGTAGGTTTTTCACTGAAAGACTATAGCTTAATAACTGGAGCAGGGCTTTTGTATTTTTCAGAATATATAATAGCCAATACTTTGGGGGAATATTTATCCATAGAGAAACATAAAAACATATGATTGGTTGTATCTGTAGCACACCAATTCTTAAAGTTAAATCAAGATCATCTACCACCAAATTTAATTATTTTTTAAAGCAGCCACTTAAACCTTCTTCTGCTTAAAAACTCACTTCACATTCAAGACCTTGTAAATGGATTTTTACTTTGATCAGTCCACTTAAAATTCAGCAATAATCACTGTATTGCCAAAGCACTTAAGTTAAAAAAATTCAACCAAACCAATTGCATTATTTAAATGTGGTCACAAGTGGGGACAGAAGAGAATTGAGTACTGTCTACTTAGCAGTTAGGCAATATTCTAACAGCCAGTAAAAAGTGGTAGTGGGAACAGAAAGTAACATGATAAAGTGGTAGACATTAAAATTAAGAAATCATAAGACTTGAAGATCAATTCAGCATAATGATAAGAATAAGTAAAAAATCTGTATTGCCCCAAAGGTTTTTATTTTTATTTTTTATTTTTGGCTTGTTTTGAACAAAACTAGTCAAAGACTATAACAAGAATAACAAGTAACTAAGTTTGGTTCACAGATGTTTATTGCACAAATGTTCCTATGTGTCTTCTACTCCTGTCTTACAACCTGAAATTTCATGCAAACATCAAGTTTATTTCATTTGCCAATAACTTTTCACAAAGTATGCCTTCTGCTTGAAATACCTTTCTAGCCTTATCTATACACAGAAGAATTATGTAAGCTTCCAGTCTCAATTTAAATTTCTACTTCGCAGTAACTTATCTTGTAACCCAGGGTTGCAGTACTGCATGACTTCAAATGCCAAAATTCACGTTGTGCTTTTATGTAGATAATGTCCTTTGGAGTTGTGCAGCATGACAGTCTTTCTCTGACTTCCTTCAGTAAAGTCTGGATAGGACATGCTTCCTATCTATCTATCTATCTATCTATCTATCTACCTACCTACCTACCTACCTACCTACCTATCTATCTATCTATCTATCTATCTATCTATCTATCTATCTATCTATCATCTATCTATCTATCCTATCTAAGTCTGCTAGAGACTAAACAGCACAGACTGGGTGGCTTAAACAGCAGACATTTTTTTCTTGCATATATTGAGGTTAGATGTCTAAGATCAAGGTGCCATTGGGGTTGGTATCTGGTGAAGCCTGTTTTCTTGACCGGAGAACAGAGACCTTCTCACTGTGTCTCCATGTGGTCTGTCCCGTATATGCAGTGAGAAATAGAGAAAGTTATCTCGTGTCTCTTCCTCTTCTTAGAAAGAGCGCGAGTTCTATTAGATTAGGGCCTCATCATTTGGATCCTAATTAATTAACCTTAGTTATCTCCCTAAGGTTTCTATCTCCAGATACAGTCACCTTGGGGGTTAGCAATTCAACATATACATTTTTGGAATCACATTTAGTCCATAATGCTATCTATTCATATTTTAACCCATTATCTCCTGCAAGGTTTCTGCTGAGAAATCACTGATAGTCCCATCATAATTCCCATGTATGTGACAAGTTGCTTTTCTCTTGCTGCTTTCAAAATACTCTTTGTCTTGACTTTTGAGAATTTGATTATAATGTGTCTCAGTGTTTATGTTTAGTCTATTTGAGGTTCTTTTGACTTCATATACCTGGATGTTTATTTCCTTCTTCAGATTTGGGAAGTTTTCTATCATTATTCATTCAAATAAGCCTTCTTTCAATTTATTTTTTTATCTGCTCCTGAGACTCCCATAGTGGTTTGCTTCCATAAGTCCCATAGGATTTCTTCACTCTTTTAAAAAGTCCTTTTTCTTTTTGTTTCTCTGACTGGGTTATTTCAAATGACCTGTCTTCAAGCTCACTGATTTTTTTTTTCTAATTGACTAAATCTGATGTTTAAGCTTTCTATAAAATTTTTTAGTTCAATTATTTTAAAACTGTTTAGGCTGCAAGCAACAGAAAATATGACTCAAATTAGTTCAAATAATATAGTAAATTTTTTGACTAACATAAATGTAAAATCCTAAAAATGGTGGGCTATGTTCAGTTATGGTCTAGAGGCTCAACAATGTCACTCAAAAGTTAGTCTGTTTTAATTTCTCCTGCTTTTTTTCTTAAAACCAAATTTGCTTTATTTATGGGTACAAGATGGCAGTAGCAGCTGCAGAAATATTATATTATTTATTTTTAAAATCTAAGAGAAAGAGTTATCTCTTTTGAAGAGCAATAAAGCTATTTTTTGAGAAACAGCCAGGAAATACTTGCTAACATTTCAGTATTGTGCCGATTTATCAACTAATTTCTATGACCAAAATGAATGTATATGCTTGTCAGTTTAAGTCAATCAGGAATTGCTCCTGGGAGAGGCATGTGGACTTTATAAAAAAGGGGTTGTCATTTCACCAAAATAAAGACACTATTATCAGCATAAGGAGAATAAATGCTAGATAGTCCAAATCCCAACAAATATATGTGGAGAGAGATGTGAAATTTGAGATAGGCTTTAAACAATGTGTGTGTATAGTGGAAGGGAGTTTGCTGATTAAGGGATCGGCAGAATCAGAGCATAGAGTCAGGAAAATATAATACATATGCAGCAGCAAACATCAAATGGCCTAATTTGACAGAAAAATGTGTTTGTAGAGATATGCATTTCCCTCTTATTACTGATTTCATGGCACCCAAGAGGTTTTGGTAAGATGTTTCTTCATTTTCATTTGTTTACAGGAATCTTTTACTTTCTGCGTTGATTTTAGTGTTGACTCAGTAGTTGTTCAGCATCATACAGTTTAGTGTTCATGTCTTTGTGGACTTTGGAGAAATTTTGTTGGTGTTGATATTTGTTTTTATTCCACTGTGGTCTGAGAATATGCATGGCAATATTTCAACCTTATGGAATTTGCTTACACTTAATTTATGACCAAGGATGTGATTGATCTTGCAGTACATTCCTTGTGGTGTTGAGTAGAATGTATATTCTATGGTTGTTGGGTAGAATAATCTGTAGGTATCTATTAAGTTCATTTGGTCGAGTGTCAAGTTTAGGTTCTGGATCTCCTTGTTGATTTTTTTTCCTCAATGATCTATATAGGGCTGTTATTGGGATATTCCAGTCCCCTGCTATAATAGTGTTAGAGTCAATACCTTTTTTAGTTTAGTTTACTTAGTATATTTGTCTTTTAGAATGCCTCTTCTTTGCCATAAAATGAGATAAATGCAGAATCATCTCATTAATTCTACAAGGAAGAGAGAGGTCCTAATGTTTCTGTTAGGCAAGATATAGTAACTGAATATTATTTTTATAGGTTTGTTCACTATGAATTGTCACACAAAATAGCATAATCCATTTTAAAAATCACTTATAGTAATTTTTGACCCTACAAAGTGGCTATGAAGAAGTAAAAGCTTTTTAATAAGTAAATTGATGAGAAATTATTCAGATTAATAGCTCATCTTGGGAAGCTATCAATTATTTAAGATTTAAATAGTTCTAACAGTTAAATTCAATTGATTACACAGATACATATTGAGTAACCACTATGTGCCAGACACTGTTCCAAGCACTGGACATATACCAGTGAACAAAACAAATGAAAATCCATGTTCCATAAGAATAAAAACTTACTTTCTTATATGGAGAGATAGTTAACAGATTAACAAGTGAGGATGTGGCTCTAACTCAAGAAAAGGGCCTGGTCTTACTCTTCTCTGTATTCTCAGAGCCCAAAACAGAACCAAGTACATAAAATAAACTCAATAAATATTTGTTGAATCAATGAAGAAATTGGTGAATTAATGATGTATGCTTATGCATTTAAGTAGGCAAGGACTCCTAAAGTCTCAGTGAATTACCTCTCTGCTTCCTCCTCTATAAAGAGGAAGGGCAAAGAAATCAGGTTAGAAATCAGACAATGGTACAATTTCCAGTGAGATGGCAGCCGTCTGAGGGTTCTGAGCAGAGCAGATATGCAATCTGACCACAAGGATCCTTCTGGCTCCTGTGCCAACGCGAGGCAAGGGGGAGCTGGGAGACCATTTAAAAGACTATTGCAGTATTCTGAGTGAGAAAGGATGATGGCTGGGACCAGGGTAGCGGAAGAGGTGTGAGAAGCAATTAGATGATAGACACATGGCTCATCTAAAGCCTAGTCACTACTAATCACTTCGCCTGCACTGCCGGTAAATTCCATTTCCGGTATCCCACTCTTCCTTCTAACACCCTCCACTCCAACACATTTTTTATTTTTAAGCCATATCAGAAGCCCCAACTCATTAATCTTATCACCTTCTACTTATTACTATGGCTTCACTTTTTTCTTCATTCAGCTTAGATTCCATGGTCACAGTTAAATTTCTGGCATAGACCCTTAATTTCCAAGTACCCATTTTTTTGTATATTGTTGACTTCACCCAAAACTCCACAAGTCTCATTAATTGCAACTCTCTATCTACTCTATGCCTGCCTGCACCTGGTCAGTTGAACATTACTAGAGAATAAAACACACAAACATGCTCACTGACCTCAATTTGACCATAACATAAAGAAGACCCTCTAAAGTTTCCTGGCAATCCCACTATATTCCCCAAATCCTTTTTACATTTAGTCAAAAAATAAAATATAAAACAGGAAATGGTTTTCTTGACTGTTGTATAAATAACCTCAAAAGCCAATTTTAATGTTTACATTTCAAAAATTATTTTCTGTATAGCAACATCAATGGAATGAATATATAACTTACCAAATTATCACAAGTATAATATTTATTTGGTTCTGAATTATTGTTTTAAAATGTATTTCCTGCAAATAAAAACCACATTGAGATACCACCTAGCCCCTGTAAGACTGGCCATCATTAATAAAACAAACAACAACAGATGCCGGCAAGGATGTGGAGAAAAAGAAACGCTTCCACACTGCTGGTGGGAATGCAAACTAGTACAACCTCTTTGGAAGACAGTGTGGTGATTTCTGAAAGAACTAGAAATTGATCTTCCATATGACCCAGCAATTCCCCTATTGGGCATATATCCGGAGGAACTAAAATTATTCTACAAAAAAGATATCTGCACACATATGTTTGTTGCAGCTCTATTCACAATAGCAAAAACATGGAACCAACCATGTTGCCCATCGAAGCTGGACTGGATTAAAAAATGTGGTACATATACACAATGAAATATTATGCAGCCATAAAGAAGGACAAATATATGGCTTTTGCAGCAGCTTGAATGGATTTGGGGTCAGTCATACTCAGTGATATATCACAGAAACAAAGAACAGAGTTCCATATGTTCTCTCTCATAAGCGGGTCTTGAGCAATTATAATGCTATAAGAAAGTGATTGACATTAGTGGGAAACTGTCGCATGGGGGGGAGGATTGGCAGTTGAGGGAAACTGCTAGGGGAGGGAGGGGCATACCTCATCAACAAGGGTACCTGCATGATCAATGTTTATATACCTAACCCTGAATTGTGCCCCACATCTTTATAATAAAAATTAAAAAAAATAAAATGCATTTCCATTCTTTATCATCACAATTTGTTCTAAGATTCCATTATTTATTGTTTATTGTCCTATAATGTTCATTAAAATACTGACTCTGAAGCCGTACTGCCTGTGCACTACTCTTTTCTAGTTGTGTTATCACAAAGAAGTTCCTTTCACTCTCTGTGCCTCAGTTTCTTCATCTGTAAAATGGGAGTAATGAGTGCCTCCCCCAGAATTTCTTAGAATCAAATAAGATCATGCACTTAAAGTGCTCAGGATAGTGCCTGGCACGAGTCAGAAGCAGGGACTGTGCTAGGAGAAGAAGTAGAGTCTTTGTCACTAGAAACCCTCAGGGAACTTGCAGCATTAATAGAATATTTGGAAGGTTAAAGGCACTGCAAGTTTTTGGGAATTGTTCGGAACAGCCATAAAGGGGACATCTGAAGGCAATTTGTATTAATAATCTACAAAGTGAGAGAACTAGCCAACAAATGTCATACATTCAAATGAGAGAGAAGGATTACTTCTACCACCAGCAGTTTAAAATAATTAATGGTGAAATTTTTGCTTTTTAAATGTCCAGTGTCAGTTCCAATAAAACTGAAATCTCTACCCATAAAGCACCAGTTTTGACATACAAAGATGCAGGAACGTAGGACAAACTACTAATGTAGAACTTTAATTAGACGCCGTAAGAGAAACACTTCTGAAGTACAGATACCTATTTATGTGTGTATAAGAAGCTACTTTTTGTGTTGCTTCGCTACCCACTGATCTGTTGCACTGTTGATGAAGTTGTTTTATATGTGCATGTATCTTAAATTTATTATAGGGAGTATCAATTATATATCACTCTGAATGTTTCTTCTTTCTGATGCAATCATATATTTATTGAAGCTATGTATTTAACCAACAAATATTGATAGCTGATCCTTATTATGCCTTTCAAGAATAGTCATATTTTTTTGAAATATAACTAATTGCCATTAGTCCCAGGACTGTGAAGCTATGTGTACAAGTGGACAAAGTAATTTCAAAACTTGACCCCAGGAAAGGGGGGAAAAGAATCCTCACATCTTGATTGTTTCCCTCCTCCAGTTGGCCCGCCACAATAAACTATTGCAGCAGATGCTCAAACCAGGATCAGATCCAGATGAAGGAGATGAAGCCTTGAAGTATTATGCCAACCACACTGCACAGATTGAGGTAACCATCTATTATTTCTTGAAAGGTACCAACTGTGAAAAGATATGTTAGCTTTCTATTTTAGACCATTTTTGCCATTTATTCTAGAACAATAAAGCAGAATTGAGTGACAAATTGATGAATGAAGAGTGATCTATAAGAAATTGAGGTGTACATCTTTCAAAATAGTCTTTCTTTTTTTTTTTCACCAAAATTATATGTACATTTTCTTGTTGTAATTCATAGGTTTTTGTTTTGTTTGGTTTGGTCATAGATGCAATCATTGCAGAGCAGTGGTGTTTTAGAGACAGGATTATTATAATAGAAGTCATCATTCAAGAAAAGGTGTCTTTTTAAAAGTCGTGAAAGGCTTAATAAAATGGAGATCTCTAAATATTCAAAAGTGCAGAAAACATGGAAGGACCTAATAAAGATTTCATATTGATAGCATAAACTTGGAATGGTTTAACAGTTTTCATTTTCAGTATGTGGCAATTGACCTCCCCTTCACCCCCATAAATGAGACATTATTTAATGGCTAGTGGCAGTTTAGAAGGTGTAGGTCAAAATGGACTTATCATTATGTGTTCTGAGACCCATCTGGCTGTCATTTACCAGCTATGGTATCATTTTGACACAAGTTGGCAGAGCTAATCTGGCAGAAGTGAGCAGAGTAGTCGACGCTTGTCTTTCCTAATTTACACTCATACATTCATTCATTTTGGCAGATATTTTTTAGTTTTCAGCAGAGTGCATGATGGGCATCACTGCTGTGTACTCTCAGGATATGGAATTCCTATACCATATTGCTTATATCGCCACACTTCTGGAATAATGAGCATCATTACCTTGTGTCACTGCATGTATTCTTTCTCACATTTGTAAACATTAATAGTATCAGAGCTTTGGTGTCGGACTTAACCCAGTGGAACCCATGAACTGGACCAGCAGCAAAAACATTGCTCCCTGCATTGGGTGTGTAGGAACTGGGAGGCTGGCAAAGCCAGGGAGCTAGATAAATGGATACAAGTAGATCATCAAACCATAAAGGTCCTAAGGAAGATCTCAGAAGTCAAAGTACAAAGCTAAGAGATCGGAAGAGGCTAGGGAGTAGCAGGTAGAAAGAACAGCACGGGGAGCGAGGTTTGGTGAATCCCTGTGAGAGACAGGGGCTGTTGTTTGGGGTTTTATTGGTTCCCGGCAGTGAGGAGAGATGTAGTTATAAACACACACATTCAGTAAATGTTTATTGGGCACTTACTCTCCACCAATTCACATATATAGAAGATAATACTGTATAGTAAGTGTATAAACAAAGAGCCAAGGAAAAACAGAGAAAACAATGATTAGGTACACCTGAGAAATTTCAGGATGGATTTCACGGAAAAGCTTGCCATTCAGAATACAGTAAAGATCAAGTACAAGTTTCTCTTTCAGACTGGGGATTTTAGATAGAAAAAAAATAAAGTGAAGGTGTGAAAGGATATAGGAAGAAAATGACTCTTTTCAAAAATCACTCTGGGCCTGGTGCCGTGACTCATGCCTGTAATTCCAGCACTTTGGGAGACCAAGGCGGGAAGACTGCTTAAGCCTAGGAGTTTGAGACCAGCCTGGGCAACACAGCAAGACGTCGTTCCAAAAAAAATAAAAAAATTAGCCAGGTGTAGTGGCATGTGCCTGTGGTCCCAGCTACTTAGAAAGCTGAGGTGGGAGGATCGCCTGAGCCCAGTGCTGTGAGCCGTGATCATGCCACTGCATTCCAGCCTGGGTGACAGACTGAAACCCTGACTCAAAAACCAAAACAAAAAAATCACTCTGGTTGCAATTTGGAGAGAGTATTAGAAAAGAGAATGAGTAGAAAATATAGGAAGATTAGATTATAATAGCAAACAGGTGGGATGGTGGTATTTAATGACTGGATTGGAAAATACATGTATACAGATACATATAACATGCATATGTCTGTATATATTTATTTGCAGAGAGAGCTATATATAGACATTCTAACTGGGTTTCAAGTTAGATAGCACATGTAAGATGCTACTGGTTTAAATAAACAGACAGAAATTGGGCTACTGGCTTGAATAAACAGACAGAAGTTGAGGTCTTATGTGGGAATCCTAGGAGAGAATGAAGTTTGGCAGTTAAAAGGTAGACAATTATTTGTTCATTCTTGGATAGACTGAATTTGAGGTGACTTTAAGTCATCCATGAAGTAGGATTTTAAAAATCCATGTTTCAAAGGAGTGGTCTGGGCTGATGATCTAAATTCTTTCCATTAACCAGATCTCATGCTCATCCTAAAACCAGCTCATATGACATACTCAGAGAAGCCTCCCCTCCTTCCTCCAGGCCTTCATCAAGTTCATCCCATTATGTGTGTTTCCACAGGTGTTTGGTCTTTCTGTTAGTTGTCACATAGGAATATTGTGAGTTTCATGCATGTCATTTGTCCTTTTCTTGAGGCAGGAACTGATCTTGATCATCTTTGTATTTCCAGAACTGAACCCTGTGCCTGGAACACAACCTCAATCAGCAACAGTGTTGAGGATAATAGGTTGCAAGTTATAGATTTAAAGACCCTGGGAAATAGGAAAATTCTTGTATCTATTTAGCTGCCTATCCAAGAGGAAATGCCCTGTATTGATCTTCTTCTGCTTTAAATTCTTCCTGTGAGAGAGATCTCACTACTTTAGGTGGAAATAGATCCAGTTTTAAACAACTTTAATAATTAGGAGGTTTTTGGTTTTTTTTTAAATAAAGAGTTCACATTAGCCAACTTTAATGTTTACCCACTGTTTAGAACATTTTTCTCCCTCTCAACATGATGGCTTGGCTCTAACATTTGGAAAATTCATCATGATAACCCAACTACAATCTCTTATAGTTTGGGGTTCATATTGTTTTTTCACTTTGAATTCCCTAAAGCGCTTCACCTAAGGACTGAATGACCATTTATTGAATAAATGTATTGAAATATACCCATCCTTAGCTTTTGGCAGTTAACCTGTTTCCATTTTCTTCAATAATCCCTCCAGTTTGTCATTGCTCTTTGTAAAATGTGATGACCAGAATCAAACATAAATTTCACAAAGGGATTGGATAGCTGGCTTATAATAATCAAGAATCCATTTTTTTATGCATTCTGAGACTGACTTTTTAGATATTTGACGATGTTGGATTAAGCAAACCTTTTTTTTTTTTTTTTGAGTTGGTGTCTCACTCTGTCACCCAGGCTGCAGTGCCGTGGCACACTCACAGCCACTCCAGTGTTGATCTGCTGGGCTCCAGCGATCCTTCTGCCTCAGCCTTCCAAGTAGCCAGAACTATAGGCGCACGCCACCATGCCTGGCTAATTTTTCATTTTATTGTAGAGAAGAGGTCTAACCAAGTTGCCCGGGCTGGTCTTGAACCCGGGGGCTTAGGCAGTCCTCTCGCCTCAGCCTCCCAAAGTGCTGGTATTACAGCCAAGTAAAGCTTTTTTTAAAAATAGGGGTGTCTATATATCAAATGTGTTCAATTACTTTGTACAATGAATCTTTTTAACCTATGTGCAAGAATTTTTATTTACCACTACTAAATTTCATTTTGTTTGTTTTATGACATTATTCTAGTATGTAGTGTGATTATATCACATATCATTTAGGATACCTTCAGATACAAGTTTAATAGAATACTATACTGATAATTGTTTAAGTAATAAACATATTTTGTTATTTTATGGGAAGTCTAAATGTATCAGTAGTTCTAGAATTGATACAGTGACTCAGTAATGTTTTCAGACACACAGGCCGTCTGATATTTCTGGTAGGTTGCTTGTCATGCTGGTCATATCTCACTTCCTGGTTACAAAATAGCTGCCAAAGTTCAGAGCATTATGCTTTTATATTACTTTTTCTTCTAAGGAAGTAGAAAGAGGGTAGAAGCAAAAAAAGAACTTTTGTTGTTGTTGTTGTTATTTTGTCTCTGTGGCTCTCTGCTTTTACTAGGAAGAACATTTTTTTCTGGAAGCCCCTCCAGGAGATTTCGCTTTATGCCTTATTTTCTAGAAGTAGGTCACATGCCCACCACTACACTAGTCAATGACAGAGGGAAATGGAATTCCTCTTTTGGGTTAAACCAACTCTTATTAATTCCCAAGTACTGGGTTCTGTACATATATATATATACATATATATATATATATGAACCTAGAAATTTAGGCTGCATAAACCCTTGTTGCTTAGTGAAACTGTATAAAAATATTCAGCCTGGCCTTTTTGTTTTGTTTTGTATTTGGTCTAAAGGTAAATGGCTACAAATAACAAATAAAGGAGCTTCAAAATGATGAATATTTACATATGGACATATGCTTAAATGGGTTGTACCTACAAATATGTTTTGCCATAAATAGAACATTTAATGACATAAAGCACTTTTCTCTGTAGAACTCAGGGTACATAGTTTTATATACAATATTTTTTTTATTGTGATATTGAGCGGTACAGTTAAGGGTTAGGTACACAAATATGTCTCGTTCAGGCACCCTTGTTGATAAGAAGTGTCCCCCCATCCCCAGACAGGTATTTACTGCCATTAACCCCTTCCCCTATCCCTCCCACCCCCCCATTGTTTCCCACCACTGTCATTTTCTTGTGGTAATACGTTGGATGATCAAGGTCTATTATATGAGTGAGAACATGTGATACTCAGTTTTTTGTTTCTGTGAGAGGTCACTCAGTATTATAGACTCTAGTTC
>CAUYQG010164562.1:0-15437 GCA_963574415.1 Tarsius wallacei
GTATGAAGTGATACTATTTTCTAAACATTTTTCTTTTCTTTTTTTTTTTTTTTTTTGAGTTGGAGTCTAACTCAGTCACCCAGACTGGATTGCAGTGGCCACTCCCGGCCACCACAGTCTTGACCTGCTGGGCTCCGGCGATCCTTCCGCCTCAACCTTCCAAGTAGCTGGAGCTACAGGCGCGTGCTATCACGCCCGGCTAATTTTTTAGATTTATTGTAGAGATGAGGTCTTGAACCCCCTGGGTTCAGGCAATCCTCTCGCCTAGGCCTCCCAAAGTGCTAAGAATATAGGCTGAGCCACCCTGCCCAGCCTGTAATTCCCTCTTTAAAACCCTGCTTCCAAATAGTCACATGCTGAGATATGGACTTCATTGTATTAATTTGGAGGAACGTAGTTTGGTCCATACATTGTGTTTGCGCAGGCACATTTTGGGCAAAAGAGAGAACAGGAGCGACAACAACAGAGAAAGGCGTGAGAGGACGTGATCGTGCACAGGGGTTCCGTGGGCCCGTCAAGGAGACATGCTCATTCCATGGTGGTACTCTGGCAGAAGATTGACTGAGAGAGAGAATAAAAATAAGAAGGAAGAGAAGCGGCCTGTCACCCGGGCTCTGGGGCCTCCGTATCGGGGGCCTGGGGTCCATGAGCTTGGTGCTGTCAGGCTCCAAGGGCGCAGCCTGGAGGTCAGAGCATCACCACTCCAGCTGTTTTATTTGGGTTGCAATTATAGTGGCTGGGAGCCCAGTAAGTGGGAATGTGTTAAAGAGCTGGTGCTATGCTGTCCAGTGTGAAACACACTAGGCTAGAGGCTCTTGAGGGCTGGCCCTGGGCTGTCCAGTATAGAAGCTGCTAGTCTAGGGCTCTTGAAGGCTGGCCTTGTGCTTTCCAGTGAGGAAGCCACTAGTCTAGGGACACTTGAGGGCTGGCCTTGGGCTATCCAGTATGGAAGCCGCTAGTCTAGGGGCTCTTGAGGGCTGGCCTTGGGCTGTCCAGTGTGGAAGCCTCTAGTCTCATGGCTCTTGAGTTCTTGAAACGCTGTCCTTCCACACCCAAATGAGCTTCTAATATAAACCATGCAGTAGACTTAGGGACTTCATGTGAAAAGAGAAGATAAAATTTCTCATAACAATTTTTCTATTGATTATATGTTGAAATAGTAAAATTTCTTGCATATTGAGTTAAAATAAATGTATTCAGATTTACATTTTTTGTTACTTTATATAAGGTGATTACTAGAACATTTAAAGTTATCTAGCTTTAGTTAGGCTTCCGCTGGTCAGCTTGATGCTCAGACTTTTCATGGAAAAGAGGGATGAGAGGACGAGGCTCACAGTGTTTTGAAGGACGCAGGGTATGTTTGTGTGAACATAGATCTGTGTGGGCATGGAATTTTGTATTTTATATTTTTTACTATTCATTTATAATTGTGTCCCCTTATTTGCTATTCTTTACAAATATGATTTTAACTTAGTAGGGTAGAGTTTTTCAAACATGCACAAAAGTGGAATCTTATAATGAAGAGGCTGACTTTGGTGCCGGCAATACAGAACTGCATTTTTAAGTCCCGGTGATATGTTTCCATTGTAACTAATGTCTGTGAACACAAGCCTAAATTCGTTTTTTGTTTTCCGTCTTCTGTTCCGGGAGAGAAGGATGTCTGACCAGCATCTGCCTAGTCTCATTGGCTATGCCATCCCTCACCCGGGTTTCCTCATCTAATGTTTTAGAATGGTGACCGCTGCCTTACAAAGAATTTGCTCTAGACTTTAAGTTGTTCTGCAAATGAGCCTTCTGTGGGCCCAGCTGCTAGAGACACAAAGATTTTAAGACAGTTTCTGCCCTTAAGAGGTTTATACTTTAACTGAAGAGGTGGGGGAAGGTTCACACTTTAACTGAAGAGGTAGAGGAAGATCGGAGTAAGTGCCAGGAGTTACAAAGGCTCAGAAGGAAAGAGAAGAGTTGTGCCCTGAGGCAGCAGAAAAGGCTTGTGGGACCCACCAAGTGCTGGGACTGGGGTTCTGCCGAATGAAGGAAGCCCTCCCCCCAGGCAGGTCCTGAGGGGATGAAAAGATGGAGGGGGCTGCTCCTATCAGCTCCAGGGTCAGGGAGGGAGGAGCCTTTGTGACTGTTACTGAAAAGCTACCATTGCCTCAAACTTATTCTTTCCAGTTGTGGGCCAGCGGTTCTCACAGAGCTTCAAGATTTCTTCCAAAAGTAATCATTCTGATGTGAAACTGCACTTGTTGGTTTCCTCACCTTGTGCCGGGGTTAGGAGAATCCAGGATTGCAGAAATGGCTCAGACGTAGCTGTTACGTCTCACAATGCAGTAACCAGAGTTCATCATTTTATCACAACATTTGTGAATTCTCCAAATTGAATTTCTCAGATAAACATGGGGATGGGCACTTGGGAATGTGCCCAGTGAACATGGTATTCAAGTGATTGGGCTTTTTGTTTGTTCATGTCACCATTGCTCACAAGAGGCTTCTTATTGAACTTGACTTACATTATCCTAGATTCTTCATTAAATTTTTTCTTGTCTAGGAAGTGCCCAGAACCTACCATAATACTCTTCCTTTATACAAAGGCTTCCAGACAAATGGCCTGCATCTTAAAGAATGGAATGTCAGTAACCAAGTGATTATTTTGATTAAACAGTAATTAGATAAGTACTGAAAATTTGCACAGTTCAATTTTCAATTACCCCTTTGCCCATTTTATTAAATGACAGGGTACAGGCTAGCACTGCTCAGGTGGTATTTCCTAAAAATGTGACTGAGCTCACAAAGAGCCTCATTGTTTTCCCCTCCGGCCCCTGCTTGCTGGTGCCGCCCCCTCTCCTGGCCTTCAGTGTTCTTCCTGAGTGGGAGGTGTTTTGACCACAGCATGCTTGGATCATCTACCATGTTTTTGACTCAAGAAGACCCTTCCTTGCCTGACTCTGCCTTTAAGCATTTTGAAGCCTTGAGCTCTTTCCACCCACCTGCCTGGCAGTTCTCTCTACATGGCAAATGGTGGCTGAGGCAGGTCATGTAGTACAGGTTAGACGTAAATAGGTAAGTTTCTTGAAGGCAGATCTAAATTAGGGTGAGCACTCAGACATTTTTCTTCTCAGCACACAGCCTTCACCCGACCGACCAGGCACACCAGACATGACCCCCTCGTGGACTGGAATGTTGATCTACCAGTGAAGTAAATCACAGAAACAATAGGGAATCGCCCAAAGCACAGACATGGTGTTCTACGAAAAGCCAAATCTAGTTAGGCAATAACTTTCATTATTGAGAAGGTCCTTGTGACCTTAGAATGTCATCAAAACTCATGACCAGACACCTGCAGCTCTCCACTCTTAGTTCAGGGTTTGCTTAATCATTGTTGCAAAAGTACATAAAGCTTCTTATCAAAGGTGAGCACGGACCCTC
The DNA here is from genome assembly GCA_963574415.1 of Tarsius wallacei. NCBI lineage: Eukaryota > Metazoa > Chordata > Mammalia > Primates > Tarsiidae > Tarsius > Tarsius wallacei. Next base: position 3,427 of record CAUYQG010164562.1, read on the forward strand.
TCTTAGGAGACCCATGCTCACTTGAGCATGACTCTTTCTAATAAATTCTGTCTTCAGCTGTGCTTTGGACTCACCCTGAAATTCTTTTCTGTGGCAAAATCAAAGAACCCACAGAGCAATTTTCCTCACCCCGCCAGGCATCAGTGGTGGTCTTTGTTGACTGAGGGACAGAAATATTTCTGAGTTCTGCTGGGGTCAAAATCTAGCTGGAATTGCAGGCAGGACGGCAGGCATCTCTGAGGTGTGTGTTAGCTATATGGGATAGGGGAGGCTGACTTGGAGCAGTGAGGGGAGGAGGAGCTGGGAGATATGGGTTCGGATCCTCTTGGTTTACCAGCTGTCTGCTTTTGGGCAGAGCTTTTGATGAGTGTTTTTAATGTGTAACAAAGAAACCCACAGCCCAGGTTGAGTAGCTTGGGGAGTTCTAAATGAAAGAAGAGAGTGAGTATGAGATGTTATGTGGCGGTTCTATGGCTGCAAATGGCTACCGATGTAGATGGCAACTAGTTGTCCAACACACAAGAGCTTTCTGGAAGCTTCCAAATCAAGCACAAATCCCCAACTGTACAATCTAAGACTCCCTCCTTGCAGGACCTCCTTCAGAGCATGTGTAAATTAGAAGGAAGCATTCCCTTGGTCAGTGGACAAAGCTTTTTTTTTTTTTTTTTGCAAAGAAAGGGTCACTTCCACTTAGCAGATGCTTCCTCCCTGGTATGTATCCTGGAAAGCAGAGTCCTCCCCACTCCTCAGCACCCTCCACTGCTCAGTGGGACACCTTTGTGCAGAACCCAGATGGCTCAGTTGTTTCCCCTAAGCCTCACTGGCAGTCTCTTTAGAAATGAAACAAACCCTCTAGGAATTGAGTCAGTCCTGGAGGTGATGCTGAATGATGGAAGAACGTAGGTGGAAGCATCACACACCCATTTTTAAATTCCTCAATCTGCCATTTGCTAGTTGTTAGAATGGACTGGAGTCCAAGGAAAAACACTTTGGCCTTCCTGCTGTGTGACCGCAGGTGAGTGACTTGCCTTCTCTGAATGAGTTTCCTTCTCTATAAAGTGGAGAACAGCACTGCCTTAGTCCCTAGGATGGGTGGTGGGTATTCAATGTGGTGGGTACTGGATATGGAGGGGCAGTATGGGTCCAGCACACGTTCGAGCCCCAAGGGGGCAGTACGGGGTCCAGCACACATTCGAGCCCCTGCTGCCCCAAGCCTACTCCTTAGCTACTCTGGGACAGGAAACCTCTCCTCTCCACCACTAGAGAACACTGCATCTTCTCAAAACACATTCATATGGCAAATGTCAAGAAGGCAGGCAGTGAATCCGTCTCCTGGTTTTCTGGAGTAACAAAGACCCTTATCCAAAAGGTCAGTGTTAAGTAATCCCATGGATAGTCAATTTAAGAATAGACCTACCCACCAGATGGCAGTTAAGTACATAGACAAGAAAAATGCCCCTTTGGCATGTCAGTTCTCAGGATGACAATCAGTTAAGTCCTCTACTGTAATTGACCAAATTCTCTATCCTTTACACAAGAGCAGGAGGGTGGGGGACAGGGCAAGGGAGCCCTCGAGTGTCTCAGGATAACTAGCAAAGTTAGAAGGACTACTCACTGCCTCAGGTGTCTAAAGCTACCCGGACACAGGGGACGTCTGTGGTAGGTCTGGGTCTGTCATCCTTTGGAGATGCAAACCTAGACTGCCCTTCTCATGGGGAGCAGAGTGCTGCGGTAGACTCCTCATAGTGGCCCAGTGTCTGGCTTTACAGGATATGTACGTGATTCACATAAAGTTCTATAGCTTGGGATCATCCATGTCAAAGTTCCAGGTGTAATTTTCTCTCCTAACCATCTTTGACTTCCCCTCTGTCAGGAGCATAAGCTCCTGCCAGGCCGGTGTCTCTCCGGAAGATCTCTGGAGAGGCTTGTTCTTTGACCTCACTGGAGGTCTAGCAGGTGTTCATGTGGTCCATGCTCGGTAGACCCTACCCTAGAGACAAACTGACTTGGCCTGAAGTACCCAACAGGCTGGATTTTAACATCTTCCCAGGTGACTCTATTGCTCAGCCAAGCATAAGAACCCCTGGAGAGGGATCATGATGTGACACATTGATGTTGGATTGCTTAGCCCTGAGTCTCAGAATGTGCAGTCCTTCAAAACAAGCATTTCTTATGGTCCAGTTGTAGAGAAACAATACAAAGACACAAACATAATTGTGTGTGTGTCTCTGGATAGAGGAAAGGTGGGGGAAAGAGACACGAACAGTTTAGTACGAGCTCTCTTTGGGGGTGGGATTATGGATTTTTCTTATTTTCTTTTTCTTTTTTTTTCACATTTTCGGAAACATCTCCCCTGAATCTCAAGTACTTTTGAAATCAGAAAAATTGTGATTTCCATTTGATTCTAACAAAAAGAAGGCATTATTTCGTGGGCATCTGTCTTGTCCTCAACCCTGTGTGCGTGGCAGGGAACACGGAGGTCATCCGAGACTTGGTCTCAGGGAGTTTGTAGGCTTGTTGAAGCGGCCTGGCCGGTGTTCGCGAGGCCTCTGGTCAGCATGCAGTCAAGCGCTCGTGCCCTGCCCTGAGCAGGAAGGTCACACAGGGCTGGCGTGTTAACCTGATTTCTGAGCTGGGAGCTCACAGTGGAGATACAGAGTCCTGGGAGCACCGAGCCTACCATCACATGTGGGATCACCTTAACATCTGTGGGATGGATGAATGCATGATTCAGAGAGGAGAGAGGTCACTGTGCTGAGTCAGTGGAGAAAGTGAGGGTGGGAGCAGGCCTTGGGAACTGTGTTTGAGTGGTGGCCACTCCAGTGAGAGGTCAGAGTGGACGCTGTCCAGCAGGTGTGCGTGAGAGGGGTGCTTGTCGATGTGCCTGACTGCAGGAGGCCTTGTCTAGCACAGTGGCTGTGCTGAAGGACTCGAGCATAGCCAGGTGTGGTGGCAGAGCCTATAGTCACAGCAAGTCAGGAGGCTGAGGCAGGAGGATCACTTGAGTCCAGGAGTTTGAGGCTACAGTGAGCTATGATCACACTACTGCACTCCAGCCTAGGTGACAGGGAAAGAGCCTGTCTTTATTTAAAACAAAAAAGAAAAAAAGGGCAAGAGCAATAGGTGGAAGGTGGCCTGACTGAAAGTGGGGAGGACGAGGCTTCTGTTGTCCAGTGGGAATAGCTGAGGTGGCATTTCCTACAAAAAGGAAGGGCCCGGCCTGTCCTCATTTGCATCACACAACTTTGGGGGACATGAATGATGTCGTACAGAAGGAGCCGGGCATTTCCTTTAAGGGAAGAGGGTGCTCATGCAGCAAACGCAGACACTGGCTGGAGAATAGGGTTTGTATTTGTTTCACGTAAAAAGATTTGGCACAAACGGCCGAGTATCTTTGACATCTCAGAGCGAAGAAGGACAGACTTTCTCAGGACTGGAATGTGGGGTGGCCATCCAGGAGGGCCCGTGACACCCTCAGAGGGCCTATGACACCCTAAGCTGGAGTGCTCATAGTGGTGTGATTATAATTCACCACAGCCTTAAACTCCTGGGCTCAAGCAATCCGCCTGCCTCAGCCTCCCGTCTTACGGTGACTACAGGCGCCGCCACCTCACCCTGCTCTGCCTAAGCCCTTCAGCACAGTCACTGCACTAGACAAGGCCTCCCACAGGTGGCCGTATCGACAAGCGCCCCCCTCATATACACCCACTCCCCCACAGGACACCCCCCAGGAAGGCCCGTGACACCCCCTGGAGGGCCCATGGTACAACCTTCCAGAGGGTCTGTGATGCTCCTCCCCAGGGCCCACGACACCCTCCCCAAGGACCTGTGACGCTCCCTCCCTAGGACCCATGACACCCCCCACTGGAGGGCCTTGGGCAAATCTGTCCCTGTCATCTCATATGTGGTGGAGTACACTCTGAGGAACAGATGCCATCACATGTCATGGAAATGGTCTCCACATGATGCCACACCACCTCCCCCACACCTCCATCCCATGCCACGTCTCCAGGGTTATTCACAAGAACACACGGACCCGAGAGACTCATCACAGCAGCTGGGGCCCTGGGCCGCTCTCACGGCCGTCAGTCCCAATGCCTAGAAAAATCCTACCATAAGCCCACCCTTCTAGTCACCCGAAAACACCTCGGTCAGTTCTAAAACAGAAGGCACTCATGATCCGTGAACCAGGTTCCATAAAGGAAACACTGGATGCTGCTTGTCTCCCAGTGTTTTTAAAGCAAATAGAGTAATTCTGGATGGGACCACGAGTTAACCCCAAAACAACTGACCCCAGCCCACCACACCCCTCTGAGTTCACGGACGGTCAACAGAAATCTCAGATCATCCAGGACGTGGGGCTGTCTGCTCTCTCCCCCAGAGTGTCTGGGAAGAGCGCTCAGTGACCCCAGAGATGACGGGGAGCAGGAAATGAATCTGAGATCCTCATGGCTGTGAAGGATGGACCTTGCTGTGGTTTGTGCCCAGCCCTCCCCTCCCTCAGCGCCACTGTCAGCCCCACATATGGTCTGAGTGCTGGGGATCTTTGATGTCCCCCAGGAGGCATTTGTCAGCACTCCTGGCCATCAGCCCATCACTTCTGAAACTCAGCAGGGCTCTGTGCTGGCTGTGGTTGGGGGTTTTGGCTTGCACAGGCCTGGACCTGTGGGGACCGCCATGGGGGTCTGTGTCTGAGCAGCAGTTTGGGATGGCATTCTAGGTACCTGCTTCACATGAGCACATACCAGGGGGTGCCTGAAACCATGGAGGCTCCCTCAGACTAGCTTCTGCTTCTGTTAAATCTTTGGGCAAAATGTATGGAAAGGGAAAAAGTACAGCAGCATGTTGAGGTTGAGGGCAGACTACTTGGAGTCATAACTCTTGACGTGAAACTTGCCTCTGTCCCTTATGGGATAACCAGCTCATCCAGTTAGCCTGGGACTGACCTGTTTTAAAACTGAAAATCCTGCATCTCAAGGATCCAGTCCATCCTGGGCAAATGGCCCTGTAGGCCGCCCCAGAGGCAAACCGCGACCCTGGATGGCAGGTTGACTTTGTGCTGAGTTTCATGACCGCACAACGGGGTAATGGTCACGTGGCCTAGTGAGGTAGCTGTGAGCACCGGCTGGGTACAGGGTGGAGTGCTCAGGATGGCCTGATCCATGCTGAGGACTAGCGTGCTGGTTATCAATACTGCTCTGAGATCACTTGACAGGTGCACAAGGGATGACATCAACAGGGAAACCCCAGAGAGGGCCAAGTCTGACTTCCTGCTGTCTTGCTTTAAGGTTGTGGGCGTGGATGGATCCCTGGGTCTCTTTGAGCCTCATCTTCCCCATCTGTAAAATGGGTCTGGCATTACTCAGTGAGGACAGTGGTGCTGGAGCCAGCCTGGCCCTGGGCCTGGCGGTGAGGCACAAGCCCGGGCAAGGGCGGGCCCGGGAGGCTCCTGTCCTGACATGGCTGTCATGGGAGGGAGAGGAGGAGGCACATCCCCAGCCTGCCAGGAGGACACGTCTGCCTCTTCCCATCAAGCACACTTCCCACCTCGAGTGTGTGCCAACCTGGACTCGCAGACACCCTCAAGAAGAGGGTCAGACACCCACCAGGAGATCCCCATGCGCCCTGACAGCTTCACTTCAAGCTTCTGCCTCTTGGGGCCTGGGGCTGGGGCTACTTGTGCCAGAGGTAATGGGTCACTTCTGCAGGAGAAGGATGGTGGTGAGATGGCGTGCTGGGGGCACGTGTGGCCATGTGGCTATCTCTCTCCACCCTGACCCTCCCAGCATGACAGATTACCCTGGTGACAGGGAAGAAGCAGGGACCCAGCCGCGTGGAGCCCCAGGCTCCTGCCTGTCCACACAGGCCCAAGGGTGCTATTTGACCAGGATGGGCCACATGGCCAGCTCATGCCAGTCCTGTTCCTCCCAGCAGCCACTTGGTGGCTGGCGGTAGACAGTGCCTGCAGTCACAAGTACCGGGTTATAGACAACCTTCTTCTAACTGTCCTTTTTTTCCCACCTGCCACGCAAATCATCAGCCACCGATGTGTGTGGCATCCTCCTGCCCTTCATGCACGCCTGTCACAATACTGTCACCGGGGTTCATATGCCGGCCCCGACCTCAACCGACGAGCTGTGTGACCTTCATGAAGTTCCTTAACCTGTCTGTGCCCTGATTTCTCATTAGTGAAGTGGGGCTATGATAGGCCTTACCCCAGGGAGGTGGCATGAGGCTCGAATGTGTTAACACGTATGAAGTGTGTAACACAGGGCCTGGGTCCTGGCAAGGCCTCTGCAGGCATTGGTGGTGATGGTGCGTTAAGACTTGAGGAGTGAAAAGATGTCACAGATGCTTATAGACGCTGGCTGTGTGGACTGACATGAGACCCGTTCATATCACATGGAGGAACATCCACTTCCTTCCTGCCTCCTTCCCACCCCTAAGTAGACATCAGTCAAGCACAGAGACTGGCCAGTGTGTCTGGTGCCTGCCAACACTGGTGGCCCAGCCCACAGAGGCGACATGTCCGGTAAACTGAGCCAGTATGTTTGCTTAGGTTGGCGTGGGACCATTTGTTTTCCGACGGGCACATGGCATCCCACGCCTACACACACACTGAGAGACTGGGGCTCTGGCCACCCTTCGTCTTCCTGCATTTTCACATCACTTTCCCATTTGCTTTGAGTTTTTCCTCTCTGACATTCACTAACAAGTGACACGAGGTGGCTGGAGGTGCCAGGGACATTTCCCAGCAGTTTGGAAGCAGAAGAAAGGCGCTAACATGGGGAGGCCACGTGTGGTCTCCAGGACAGAGGCTGACTCAGCTCAAGGTCACATGAGGGGTCTACACAGACTGGGGGAGGGGTTGCCAGCCTATGACCTCTTACTTAGTCATCAATCCTGGCTTTACCCACTGCCACACAGAAGCGCTCGCGATGCTCATTGTGGATGGTTTCTGGTGGCTCTGGGAGTGGCCATGGAATTCAACGCCGGGGAACACGGGTTTTCACTTACAGGGGAGAAAAAATAGCCCAAGCGAAGAAAAATGACTCTACCTGATGCTTTTAGACCAGAGAGGTGGCACGTGGGAAGATGCAGGCATGTGAAATGCAGACACGGTGATCAGGCTGAACTCAGAAAGTTCTTGATGGGGCCAGTGCTCGGGACCAGGAGGCCCAAGGCCCGGAGGGTTGTATTGCTTTTCCTCAGTCCTTCCTAGCTGCATGATCAGGGCTGAATTAGCAAGAATGGGCCCTGCTCGAGGGTGGGCCAGGGACAGCACATGGGACCGTTTGGGAAGGGGACAACAGATGCGTTTATTTTTATCTCAAACACAATGAAGATGTCTAGTGCTTTGCACTGAGGGGGCTATGAGATAATTAGTTACCATGTATTCAAAACATATAGCCTGCCTTCTTCCAAAAAAATGGATCAAGGCAGCCTGCAACTATTAAAACTTATCTGGGCCAGCACAATTAGAAATATAAACACACTCGAATAAAACAAGCAAGAAAAAAATCAGCTAGCTGGGCACAGTGGCTCACGCCTCTAATCCCAGCACTTTGGGAGGCCAAGGTGGGAGGAGTTCAAGACTAGCCTAAGCATCATAGTGAGAACTCATCTCTTAAAAAAAAAAAATTGCAAGCCGGGCTCGGTGGCTCAGCCTGTAATCCCGCGCCTTGGGAGGCTGAGGTGAGTGGATTACCTGAGCCCGTGGGTTCGAGACCCACCTGGGCAACTTGGCGAGACCTCATCTCTACAATAAACCAAAAAATCAGCCGGGCATGGTAGCGCGTGCCTGTAATTCCAGCTACTCGGAAGGCTGAGGCGGAAGGATCGCCGGAGCCCAGCAGGTCGAGGCTGAGGTGGCCGGGAGCGGCCACTGCACTCCAGTCTGGGTGACCGAGTGAGACTCCAACTCAAAAAAAAAAAAAAAGTACTCTCCATTTGATGCATACACCTGTCAAGACCTTTTTCCACTGCTCAAAACAGTTTTTGAACTTATCATTTTTGATGTTTTTTTAGTGCTTCTGCTGTTTTTTGTTTTACCTCTTCCACATCAGCAAAATGTTTCCCTTTGAGGACTTTTTTCATCTGGGGAAACAAAAAAAAGCCACTCAGGGTGAGATCGGGTGAATAGGGAGGATGTGTCATGGGGGTCATGCCATTCTTCAAAAACAGCTGAATACTCAGTGCGGTGTGGGAATCTGTGCTCATAAATCCCCCATCATGAAATGGGCAAATTCATTGAAACAATCTCCAAAAAAAATTTACTGAAGCCAAAGGCAGCCACTCACAACAACGTTAGCTGGTACACTTATGCCTAGAACACTTACCTAGCAGGGAAAGCCTGTACTACAAGGGCCTGCCCACCAGAAAGATAATTCTGATTTTGGGGGGGTGCCCCCAAAAAATGGTTCTTCTCACAAAACATCCTCTCTTTTAACTTAACACCATCAGGGTTGGGGTTGTTTATCAAGAAGTGAAGAGGGAATAAGGGAAGCTCCACTCCTCAGGGCCGCCCTCCTGCGGTGATAAGCTCCTCGCAGGGGTGCAGCTTGTGGTTTGGAATGGAGGAGAGCTAACCTGATATCAGAGCATGACCCTGACCTCACTACCCAGCATCCTACCCAACGTAGTTAACCAATGATATAGTGGTGTAGACTTAGGAAGCCTCAACTAAATGCACCTGATCAACACCTGATTTCCTGTCCCAGAGAAGCTTGGGCCCTGGGAAGATGATTTGAAGTCCATTTCCTGCAACAAAGGCACACAGCAATCTTGTTTCATGAGCTGCCAAGTAAAACTGTCAGAATCTACTTAAGAAAATCAGGCCAGCCTGGCTGTGTTTACTGAGAATGGCCATCTGAGACAAAGAGAGAAAGAGTTTTTATTCAATTCATTCACAGATATTTATTGAGTGCCTACCATGTGCCAAGTTCTGTTCTAAGTGATAGGAATACAGAAATGAGCCAGATAGACATGACACCTGTCCTCACAATGCTTGCATTCTGGTGGCAAGGGACAGACTGATACATTTGTAGACAAAAATAGTATTATTTAGGAGGTGGTAAGTGCTTAATTTTCAGTTAGCATAGAAACCCGTCTATAAGGCATTTTTAGGACACAAGTAAGGTGTAGGTAGGGAGAGTAGATAAGATGGAGGACCCTATATTAGGTAGAACAGTTGGTGAAGAGTTTTCTGAGAAGGTGACATTTAAGCTGAATCCTGCAAGATGAGGAGCCAGCCATATGAAGAGGGACAAGAGGGAGAAGTATGACAGAGGTCTGAGCTAGGCAAGAACTTGGAATGTTCAAAAACCAGAAAGAGCCGGGCTCGGTGGCTCAGCCTGTAATCCCGCGATTTGGGAGGCCGAGGTGAGTGGATTGCCTGAGCCCGAGGGTTCGAGACCCGCATGGACAACTTGGCGAGACCTCATCTCTACAATAAATCAAAAAATCAGCCAGGCGTGGTAGCGTGCGCCTGTAGTTCCAGCTACTTGGAAGGCTGAGACGGAAGGATCGCCGGAGCCCAGCAGGTCAAGGCTGCGGTGGCCGGGAGCGGCCACTGCATTCCAGTCTGGGCAACAGAGTGAGACTCCCACTCAAAAAAAAAAAAAAAAGCAGAAAGAAGGTCAAATGTCTGCAGTGTACTGAGTTAGGGGAGCAATCCTGAATGCAAGGCTGGGGAGGCAGGCATGCCATGATAAGAATGTGGGTGTTTCCTAACTCACTGTGCTCATTAGAGTACAATTATCTATTCTACTGTGACACTGCCCACTCAGGACTCACTGGCTAACTCAGCTGCCTAGCCTCAGCTCGGAGAGAAGACATCTTGACAAAGTCCCAAGAATGGCCAAAACAGAAGTAAAGTTTATTCTCTAAAGCTCATATACAACACTCCTCAGGGAGCTTCTGGGATTTTCATTCAGGTCATTTGCTTTTGTAATAATACCTTTTTGATAAATTTTCATATTTGGTTTCCAAGGCCATAGCAGATAACAAGTAACAGATTAGCAGGGGAAGGAAGGGCAGGCACTCTGTTCAGTTGACATTTTAGTTCGGTGAGTCATTTTGCTTGGAAACCACCTCCCTCCCTGGCTGACCTCATCTGATACCGTGGGACTCCAGGGATCACCCGAATGCCCTTATGACATTTATGTTCACTGTACCGTGGTGTAGTAGAAAGGACAACAATACACATTAGGAGGCCTAGATGTCTTGATTCCACCATTCATAATTTTGTGTCTCCATTAGGTTGTGAATGATTTAAGGACATGTGTCTTAGTCAGCTTTCAATTTATCCACGCCCCCGCTCCAAGCTCAAGATAATGCCAGTCACATAATAGTGCTTGATAAACGGATCTGGAATGAATAAATGAAAATGTAATCTTAGATAAGTTACCTGTTCTGATCCTCAATTGCCTCATCCTTAAAGGAAATAGCGTCACCACCTTAAGGGCCTGCTGAGAATATCAAATAACATAATATATGTAGAAAGCATAATGTTTAGTATAATATACAGTATAAATTGAGAGGTATCTTGCTACTTTGGGCTGAATCAGACTGAGGTGTCCTTCAAAGGGTCAAGGGAACCTTTAGGTCTTTGTGTCTATGACTTGAGTGGTTGCCACTAGATGGCAATATTTTCTTAAAGCATGTTTAGCCATTTTTGAGTCTACCTCAGTGGTCTTCAAATTGGGGTTCCCATACCGCTGGAAGTACAGAATGATTTTCCAAGAGGGGCCCAGTTATGGACAGCTTTGAGGAAAGCAGTTTTCTGATCCTCCAATTCAATGTGTTCTATTTCGCAAAACTAACCTGCTTGGGGATGCACCGGTCTTGACAATAGCTCTTTTCCAACTTTTCAGAAAGAAAAGCGTACCCATTACTCATCTCAAATCTGATTTTATGGCACCATCAGGTGAATAATATCCACTGAGACAACAAGCAAAGGGAAAATCTTCAACAATCAACAAGAACCAATCTTTCCCTATTTTTTACATCTTCTGTTATAAGTTAAGCTTGGTTTTAGTAATGGGTATTTGGACTCATGTTGTTATGGTCTGAATAAAATATATGGTACAGTGCGGTGGCAGGAATAAGGTATTTTCCATCTCCTAAGAATTATCAAAGAATGCCTCCATCTAAAGGAAGCAAAGCACAGAGAGTATCTGTTTAAAAAACTCTAAAAAAGTAGTTTTTCACGTATGTAAATATAATTATTTTCAGATTTTTTTTTTTTTTTTTGGTAGAGACAAGGTCTCATCAAGTTGCCCAGGCTGGTCTCGAACCCTCATGCTCAGGCAATCCTCTCGCCTCGGCCTCCCAAAGTGCTGGGATTACAGGCTGAGCCACCGAGCCCGGCTGTAAACTATTCTTAATACTCATCTCAAACTCATGTCATTAGCAGGAAAGAAATATGTTGGAAAAGCCAAAGCAGTTGATCATTTTAAGTATAACTAAAATATCTTCTAGGATCACCAAATTTTTTATGACACATTAGCTAAAACAAACTAACAAAGCTTTTACACGATCTCTTTCTAAGTTGGTGTGTGTTATTTAATAAGATAGTCATAAAATATTTGTATCAAATCATATGATAAAATATTTATTCCAATATTAGTAAATTATTACCTTTATTTTTATCTCATTTCATTTTCCCACTAACAAAAACACAATTGTATGTTATATGCTAGATCAATTAATTTTTAAAATCTACATCTTTCAGTTTTATTAAATCAACGGAAAAAGTTTTATCACGATGTCTAACAGAAATGAATGTTCTATGTCTGTTTTTTTTTTTTTTTTTGAGTTGGAGTCTCACTCTGTCGCCCAGACTGGAGTGCAGTGGCTGCTCCCGGCCACTGCAGCCTCGACCTGCTAGGCTCCGCGATCCTTCCGCCTCAGCCTTCCGAGTAGCCGGAATTACAGGCGGGCGCTACCACGCCCGGCAAATTTTTTTGATTTATTGTAGAGATGAGGTTTCGCCTGCCCAGGCGGGTCTC
>CAUYQG010164574.1:0-13008 GCA_963574415.1 Tarsius wallacei
TTTGTTCTGCTTTTTTGAGCTTGCTTTCTGTGTTTTTGACAGTTTGGATTAGTTCTATATTTTGGTCTTCAAGCTCTGAGATTCTTTCTTCTGCTTGGGTAATTCTGCTTTCCATGCTTGTCATTCTGTTATTTATTTCACCCACAGTGTTCTTTATTCCTGTTATCTCAGTTATCATCTCCTTCCTAATTTCTTCTTGGCTCTCCTCCATTCTCTTTAATTTCTCCATTATTGTCTTGATATCTAGAGTTGTAGTTTGAAACCAGTCATTTTGGGGGCTCTTCATTGTTTGCATTACGAAGTCAGTTTTCTTAGTGTCTGCCTTCCCAGGGGTCTGGGAGAGACCTATATTCTTCTTTTGGTTTTTCTTCATTGTGTAGATTTCTCTCTCTCTCCTCCTTTCCTTCCCCTTCTTTAATTCTGTTTTTCAGGGAGGGTGGGGTTGCTTTTTCTTCGCTTGTGCAATCTCCTTTTCTTCCTTATGAGAGTTCTCTGGCTGCATCCACCTGTCGGTGTATAAGCCCAATGGAGCCTATTTCCCACCATCTTACACTCTTTCTGTGCAGCAGAATGTAGGTTTTGTACCTGGAACAAAAGGAGGGGCAAAAGAACGAAGTAGTGGAGGGAGGGAGGGTCAGTAGGAAGTTAGAAAGAGAGAAGAGTGAAAGGGAGGACAGCCATACATACTAAGAGGTGAAAAAGAGACACAAGCCCAGAGAGAAGTGAGTAAAGACAATTCCCTAAAGAGTACTTGTAGCTATACTAAGGCAAACCAAAAAAAAAAAAAGAAAAAAAAATCATGTCTTCTGAGGTCTTTCCTGAGTCTCTAAAATCTGTTCATCTCTGCTCTTTAGCCTCTCCCCTTATTTTCAATGTGGAGAGCTCCATTTACTGAGTCTTGGGTTTGTTTTTTTGAGCTGTAATCTGAGACGGCTGTTACTTAGTTCCCAGGGGAGTGGCTTTGTCTTCTGTTTAGCGATGTTTCTTTGGGAACTGAGGTGGAGCCTGCTTGTAGGTGGGCAGGGCAACGCACATCTCTGCCTGGAGGAATGGCCGGCATGATAGTTTCACCCTCGAAGATCCTTCCTCTCTGCTCTTTGAGTCTGAGGTGCACCGCTGTTGCTCTATCCCGTGTTAGAGCTCTGCTCCCAAGCTACAGCAAAAGTGGTCCTGGACTGTTCCCAGTGTATTTCAGTCAGAGATGGGATCAGCTTCTCTGTTGGGTGAGTAGCCAGAGCCTCCCCAGTGATCGGAGGCTGGGTCTGGGTATATTATAACCAGGGAGGGAGCTGAGATCCGAGATTTCCTACCAGCGGGGGAGCAACCAGGGATGCAATAGCTGGCCCTGCGTGGGACCGAAGGACCCTGGGCCTCAGACCATGCGTCTGGCTGTGGATAGGTGGGTAGGGGAAGGGAAGCAAGAGTCTTTTTGGGGAACTCACATTCGGAGAATCTCACAGTTCTGCCTGTGTCGTCGCCATCTTGACCCGGAACCAGAAAGATGTTTTAACAGAAAGATCTTGCTATTTCCAGTCTTTGAATTTCTTGGTAAAATTGGTCCAGACTGTCTAATTTCTGATAATTGAAAAAAAAAATTGCAGTGTGTATTCTTAATTTATTATTTGTTAAATAATTTGCTTTTGCTTTCTTTTAAAACATTCCAGACTATACCCAGAATCTATTTCTATTTTTTTAGTAAAGAAATCTTAACCAATTGTGCTATATTTTCATAAATTTAAACACAATTTTGTTTTGTGTAGCAAAATGTCTCTCTTCCTGCCTTTTTAAAAGAAGACAAAGATGAATGGGAGTAGAACTAAAATGTAATCACTATGAGTTTCAAATATTATTGTAATATTAAGGAACTAGCAACTGTAAAATTTGGCCATCAGTCCTGTATTCCACAAACTTGAGTCTCTTTTCAGATCAATATTTGATTTAAAAGATTATAGGTTTTTCTCTCTCTTACAGGCTATCACTGTAGTTAATAAATAATGTCACAAATCCTTGAGAACACTTAGAAGACAGCATTGTTTAGAAATAAAGGTACTATCTACTATAGAACTGGTTGCTTATTGTATATCTACATATTAATTTTGAGGTAATAGTAACCACTCAGATTAATATATCCTGAAATTTAAATAAGTCATGAATTAAACTGTAAAATTAATGTGTTCATTTTTCTCTCAAATAAAATGACTTATTTATTTACTTACAGATCTAGTATCCATTGCAGTTACAAGTATAATATTCATGCTTACTTTTTGTTATTAAAAGATGCTACAGACTCATCTTGTATATTTTCTGTACTAGGCCTAGACTTAATTATTTCTCCAAAGGGCCTTGATTCCTTTTATTAGAGAATGGTATTAGAAACTAAATTTGTGGACTGGATATGTTCCATTGGTACTGGGAAGCTGTTTCAACTGACAAAGCAGGAAAACATGGATATACACTATCCAGTGTATAGTCACATATCTATAAATCCATATGAATTCATAAAGAAATATCTGGAAATAGAAATATTTCTGTATATAACCATCTGTATCATGTTAAGCTAGGCATGAGTTCTCATGGATGTCTTCAACCCTAATTTGGTACCACGTGGGTCCTTCTAGCCTCCTGCCCCTGCTTATTTGTCATTTTTCACGACAACATTGAGAAATTGGCTTTCACCACCTGCCATCTATTTAATTAATTGTTTAATTTCAGTACACATATATAACAGTATCAGAATTGTTAACCTGTACTGCTTTGGCAAACAACAACAAGTAGAGCACAATGCTTACTGGCCTTCATTTTACAGACCTGAGTAATTTTCAGAGTTACCTAGGTCAATAATTCCCCCCTGCCCCAGCTTCTTTAGTGAGGTAGTTCCATGTATTCATGATACAGCTAGGTCGCTTTGTCACTTTCTATATTTCATTGTGAGAGGCCCCTGACCACAAAAATGATTTTTAAAGTACATATATAAGGTCCATCCTTTGTGCTGTAAATATGTAGGGATTTTAACAAATGCAGAGTGTCATGTATCCACCATGACAGCATCATACAGAATAGATTCACTACCCTAAAAAAATCCCCTGCACTTCACCTACTGAACTCTTTTCTTACCCCAAACAACTGGCAATCACTGAGTTTCCAATATCATCTCTGTAGTTTTGCTATTTTCGGGATATCATGTAATTTTCCAGTATTTATTCTTTTCAGACTAGCTTCTTTCACATAGCAATATGCATTTAAAATTCATCCATGTCTTTCTGTAGCTTGGTAATTCATTTTTAAAATCATCAAACAGTGTTTGGATATACCACAGTTATTTATCCATACCTAGTGGTAAAGATCTTGATTGCTTCTGTTTTATTTTTATTTTTTGGCAATTAGGAGTAAAGCTACTATAAACATTTGTATGGCAAGTTTTTGTGTGTGTGTGTGTGGGTATAAGTTTTCACATCAGCTGCATAAATACCTAGGAGCACAGCTGCTGAGTCGTGAGGCAAGGGTAGGCTCAGCTTTGTAAGCCGTTGCGGAACTGTGTGTGTTTCAAAGTGGTTGAATTACTTTGTATTCCTACTGTCAATGAATAAGAGTTTACGTTGCTCTGCATCCTTGCCAGCAAATGGTATTGTCCAATGTTTAACTATTAGCCATTCTAATAGTTGTATACTAGTATCATTTTTGTTGTTTTAATTTAAAATTCCCGAATGACAAAAGCTTCTGAGCATTTTCATATGTTTATTTGTAACTTGTATATCAATGTTGTCTTTGGTGAGGTGTTCAGATCTTTTGACCGTTCAAAAAAAACTTTAAAAAATTATTGACTTTTACAAATTTCTCTGTATATTTTGGATACAAAACCTCAATCAGTTATATGTTTTCCAAATAGTTTCTCCCATTCTATTGCTTGTATTTTTATTCCCTTTTCATTATCTTTCATAAGGCAGAAAATGTAAATGTTAATAATGTCCATTTGTCAAGTTATTATTATTTTTATTTTTATTTTATGGAATGTGCTTTTGGTGTCGTATCTAAAAACTTAATACCAAATATAAGGTCACATAGATTTCCCTTGACTTTACTATTTTAGTGATAAATTCCAGCATCTTCTTGTTTGCAAACTTGGTTTTTAAACACTGCAATTCAGTAACAACTCCAAAATCTAAATGTTTTTGACCTCTAATTAGTTAATCTTTAATTACAAATTTCCAAGGGAGTCTGAACACAATGCAATCAAAATGTAAAGAATTTTCTCCCAAAAAGTTTCTTGCCCTTTTAAGACACTTAAAACTCTATTTTACAAAGTTGTTCTTTAAAGGCTTAAATATTTTATGAAAGGTAGCAAAAAGACAATGCATATCACCATGAGGAGGTCCTTTTTTTTCCACATCAATTTTGTTCCAAAATTTTGCAGTCAGTTGTAGTATAGATACAAAATATTTGTAAATCTTAAAAATTTCTGCTTCTTTTTAATGGGAAGAAAACATAACATGTGAGAGGGGACCCCCCCCAAACAAACCAGAACTGTCTTTTGGAGGGCAGGTCCCTTATAGTACAGGCGTCCCCTACTAGGTAAGTGTTCTGGGAACCCAGCATCATCAGTGTACCAGCTAGTGATGTTGTGAGAGGCTGCATTTGGCTTCAGTGAATTTTTTTCTTCTTTTTTTAGATTCTTTCAATGCATTTGCCCATTTCATGATGGGTGATTTATGAGTGCACCAGCCCACACCGCACTAAGTGTTCAGCCATTTTTGACAAAAAATGACATGACCCCTGTGCTCCACTCTCTCTATTCAGCTGATCTTTCCCTGAGTGACTTCTTTTTTTGTTTCCTTAGATGAAAAAATTCTTCAAAGGGAAACATTTTGCCCATGTGGAAGAGGTGAGAGAAAAAAAATGTCAGGAGCAGTAAAAGGCATTAAAATCGACAAGTTCCAAATCTGTTTTGAGGAGTGGAAAAGGCATCTCAATAGATGTATTGCATCAAACGGAGAGTACTTTGAAGGTAACTGAAGTTTAAACATGTAAGAACACATATGAAATTTGTAATAAACTCCAGTGTTTTGTGTCCCCCTGTATTTGAATGCAGTTATAAATTATGTGTGCAACACAGTTATAAGTATATTTCTATGTCATAAGTTTTTAATTTAGTAGGAATATTGTTTTCACCTTGATGATGGCCTCCATCAAAATTTGTGTATATTGAAGATAGTATCTTGCTCCCTTGCCAGGGTTTGAGTGCAGTGGTGTGATCAAAGCTCACTGCAGCCTCAAGCTCCTAGGATCAAGGGATCCTTCTGTCTCAGGCTTCCAAGTGGCAGGGATTACAGGTGTGAGCCATTGTGCCTGGCTCAAAATTTGTATATCTATTATTACTGGGGAACAAGCACTTTTTTTTCCAATGATGCAATAATGGCAAATGTTTCACCTTCAGTGGAATGAATTTTTAAGTTTCCTTTTGATTCCATAAGTTTCATTAGAAAAAAATCAAGCTATTAGTATTAACTCATTTTCCACTTGAAGGATCAGATATGAACCTGGCATAATGAACCCTTTGTAATGTTTTGCTTCTGCTAATGGAGACAACTATTAACAGCTATCACTTTACTTTTGATACAGGAACAAAAAAATGTGGAATAGAAAATAAGCTAAGAAGAATTGTTATTTGATTGAATAAATAAACTAAGACTATCCTGGACAAATTGGGATATATGGTCACCTTACTTCTCAGCAACTTTAAAACTTCCTTGAATCTTTTGCCTGTGTCCTCTTTCATCTCCCAACTTCCCGTTCTCAGGGATTATTCACTTACATTTTTCAATTACAATTTTCTTTTTGAAATTTACTTCCCCCCAGCACTGTGGGAGGCGGAGGCAAGAGGATTGCCTGAGCTCAGGGGTTCGAGTCCAGCCTGAGCAGCATGGCGAGACCTCATCTCTACAATAAATCAAAAAGTCAGTTGGGCATGGTGGCACATGCCTGTGGTTCCAGCTACTTGGAAGGTTGAGGTGGAAGGATTGCCTGAGCCCAGCAGGTCGAGGCTGAGGTGGCTGTGAGCGTGCCACTGCACTCCAGTCTGGGCAACAGAGTGAGACTCCAACTCAGAAGAGAAAAAAAAGAAGAAATTTACTTCCCTATTTTTTTTTTCTTGAGTCAGATTCTCACTCTGTAACCCAGGCTGGAGTGCAGTGGCACACTGCTCATGGCCACCGCAGCCTCAACCTGCTGGGCTCAGGGGATCCTTCTGCCTCAGTCTTCCAAGTAGCTGGAACTGCAGGCACACGCCACCATGCCTGGCTAATTTTTTATTTATTGTAGAAATGAGGTCTCGCCAAGTTGCCCAGGCTGGTCTCGAACCCGTGAGCTCAGGCCTCCCAAAGTGCTAAGATTATAGGCATGAGCCATCATGCCTGGCCACTTCCCTATTTTTAATACATGCAAACTATTTTTTTTTTTTTAACATTTTGGACATTTCAAACATTTTGTCTATTGACTTCTTGTTATAGTAGATGAGAATTTTCTCTATTTATACTTTTTCTACTCTCTAATATACTTAATATGACAATTTTTGGTTTAACTTATTTTCAGTGTTTTTATTATTGTGTGTGTGTGTGTGTGCATTCATGTGTTTTTTTTCCCCATCGTGGAGCTCAAACATAGTAACATGATTACTGCTTCTGGTCATACTATTTCCCTTTGCAGTTGATAACTTCCTCCCGCCTTCCCACTCCCGCCATTGACCTAGTTTTCCTTAAGTCAAAAGCTAAGTCTTTCTATACCCTCTAACAGCTCCGTAAAATATCTCTGAATATAATTTTTAAAGCTGTCAAACTTCTCAGATAATCTGCTAGTAGCTGTATTACTCCCTTTTATTTATTTTTCTTTGGATTCCCCTCCCATTTTTATTTTAGATTCAAGGTGTGCACATGCCCTTTTATTTATGTTTTAATGGAAACATCCTTTCCAGAAGTTTCATCTTTCTGTTCCATGGTAGTTTTCAGTGTAAGCTTCCTGCATGGCTCTCAACTTGGACCATCTGTTTGACAAGTTCATACAGATTTCTTTCACCACTTTCTTCTATTGGGTTCCCTGTTTCCTGGATTTCATGTCTTCTTTTTAAAAAATTTCTTCATTTTAGTGTAGCGAATCTTTCAGTAGCTTTCTCCAAAAAAGTGCCAGGAAAGTTAAAATTTTAAGACACTCGATTTTTCCTCTGAACTGTGAAGAAATTGTACCATTTTTCTAACATCCAGTGTTGGTGTTGGGAAATTCTATGCTATTTATATTCCTCAATTGGTGGAAATTAGTAGTAAGCAACATTCTGATAATTATTAACATGAGTATGTTGATTTGCGGTATTTTTATAAATTTAAAAAAAACCAGTTCTTGTGTTTTTATCACAGACAGCAGTTTTTTTCCACAAGAGACTCAATGGTATGTGAATGTGCTATCTGTATATGAATGTTTTTGATCAAAGTACCCTGAAATATATCCAATATCCTTAAATTATTAAATAAGGTTTCATTTCATAATGATTGCACTTATATTTTGCAGACAGAATCTTTTGATTTCATCGCTTGTTTGTATTTTGAGCCTAATTAGAATCTTTTCCAAGTAAAACACACATGCTAGCTGTGATCACTAAAAATACATATTGTTTGTGCCTTTTTGAAATTGTAAAATCTCTCGGTACAGAACAAAAGTAAAATCATTAAAGATGACAAAATACTGACAAAATTCCACACAACTAAGTGATGTTACAACAGTAAGAGTAAGCTACATTTAAAACAAATAATTAGAACAATGAAGACTACAATAAAGAATATAAAACCTTATAGGTAAAATATAATTAAAACTAATGAACACTTTGTCTCCACATCAGGTTGGCAGAGATAAGGACTCCATGTGATTTTACATTACTAATATTAAAGTCAATATTATTTCAAAGAGCAGTAAATAAAGAAAGCTTGAAATGAGAAGAAATACCAGTTAGAATTAAATTCTTCAAATCTTTAGCTAGAAAATAATATGTTCCCAAATATCTGCTTGCGATAAATTTAACTTCAATGACATTGCAAGACTATCTGAACATTGATTAAGAAGCTGGTTGTTAAGACATCTTATCCTCACAAAAACAGACATTGATCTTAAATATTTTATCAATAAAAATTCAAGTGTTCTGCCCAAGGTCTTGAAATAGTGTAATCTTTTAAAGCACAGTGAGGGATTTCATAGAACAAGTGCCATAGAGATTTCTGGGTCCTTGTTAAGTACTTCATTTAGATATAAGTATAAATGTGGATATAAAATAATGGCTTAAGTACATGTGCATAATCTATCAGGAATGATGACAAAAATTAAAACACATTAAAAAATTAAAACTAAATAATAATGACTTGTGTTCTTTGAAGTAGCAAAAGTCTTACAATCTGAAGAAGTCAAAGAGATTTGTTTGAATTTGTTGTTTCTAGTATAGGCAAGTGATATAATATTAGATTATTAAGGGCAGGGGAACAAAATTATTTCATTTTATAAATGAATGCCACTCATGACTATTTGAGTTTTACCTCTGAACACTGCTTCTGGGAATTAAGTACGGTTAGATTCTCAAAGAAATTATATTGATTCACCCTATAACAACCTCTAACTGCCATAGACAGTTATAGGATATTTCTTTCTCACTTGGTCTTCCACAGTAATTCATTCATTATAATTATACTTTAGGGGGAGTGACATTGCTGACTGCAACACTTATTTGCTGATTGTTAATGAAATTTTAATGCTTTCTCATTTGTTTTAACACATAATGCCAATGTAAAAATCCTATTTGTTCATTCATTATAAGAAAGATCAAGTCACTAAAAAATATTAACTTATTTTCACCCAAATTTATAAAAGTGTTTCCAGTACTTTGGGGCTTGGAATAGAAAATCTATTCACTTTATGGAGTTAATGACTTTTTGTGTTCTGGTGATCTGTTATGCACTCAGTTTTCCAATTGGGAACAAAGAGATACCATATGAGACAACATTATGCCCCATTTTGCTTGTGTATTTATTCCGTCGGCTAAGAATATCCCGGTATCTTATTTTCTTTTACTTATTGTTGATTTGGATGGGCTGATTGCTTCGGTGTTTTTCCCCAGCAAAACAGTCTCATCTTTTCCCTGTGCTGAATGATGGTCCCAGTTAGTATATGATTGATAGCTTGATTTATTTCTGGATTAACTATTTTACAAAGCACATTGGCAAATAGAATAAATTGTTAGTCTAGACCTTTACTGTAGTTTCTATTACGTTCTCTTTCTATTTGACCAACAAAAAACACAACATTTACTTAAGCAACAACAGTAATATCTACCAGAAGTTGTCAAATCACATTGCGTGTTTCCGTGCTTGAAACCATTCATACTATATGTTAGCTCTTTAGTCTTGCAGTAAAAACTTAGGTAATCGTTTGTTCCACTAATTTATGTTGGGACACTCATAACTCCCTACCAGAACAATCTTTATGGTTACGACGAAAACAACCATGTTAGTGCAACAAGACTGGCCTCCTCAAAGCCTCTCTAGGAATTTGAAATTAAGCTATGAAGTGTTGGTCTCCTTCTGGTTTTTTTATTTTTATTTTTTTGAATTTTTAACTCTAGAGTTATTGTTGGCCATGCTTTCAGCTGCAAGGATTGGAATAGCAGAGAAAGCCTATCTGCAGAGGTACAAAGAAGACTGGAACTGGCTTTACTATATGAAAGATGAAGAAGGAGTCATAAAGGCATTTAAACTCCCGGTTTCCATTTGTCCTAAGGCCCAGCTACATCTACGCTTTTGAGGTAACTTTATATTCTTAGTATAAATGTTCCTTTAAGAAATTTATGTTATCCTGGTTTGTGTTTTGTTTGTTGATAAATGAGTTCTAAGAAATATATTTCTGAAGACCCAAGGTATTTTATATTAATATTGTGTATACTTCTCTATGTCACTGCATAACAAAACAAATAAAAAATGTTGATACCTCTCTTCTACCATTCAATAAAGAAAGATTTTCTAGGCTTTAGTACTTCTTAGATGATATCAACCAAAAATCCCAAATTCTTAAAATTTAATAACTGGTTTTCATCTAGGTGGTGACAAATCAGTGGTTTTTTTTTTTGATATACCAAAGAAAACTCTGTTATGGCCAGGTGCACTGGCAAATGCCTGTAATCCCAGTACTTTGAGATGCCAAGACAGGAGAATTTCTTGAGGCCAAGTGTTTGAGACCAACCTGGACAACATAGTGAGACACCAATTCTAAAATTAAAAAAATGGTGGTGGCACATACCTGTACTCGAGAGACGGAGGCGGGAGGATCACTTGAGTCCAGCAGATCAAAGTTGCAGTGAGGTATGATCTTACCACTGCACTCCAGCTTGGGTAACAGAGTGAGATACTAACTCTAAAAGAAACCAAAACCAAAACAGAACAAAGATAACCCTTTTTTTATTATGTAATATTTTATTTATTCCTGAAAGGCAATATATATGTAGGATCGTATTTTCCTTTTGGTATTCTTTATATGTTAGCTATCTACTCTCATGGGAAAAGAGTTAGTGTGTGTATGTGTGTCTATGCAAAAACACATGCATATGTGTATATATGTATATATGTGTGCAAATATGTATGTATATATAATGCATATATACACATTTATGTCCATCTAATAAAGTTTTGTGACTATTAAAATGACCTTTATTACAACATTTGTTTAATTTTCCCCATTTACCCTCCTGCAGATAATTTTCAAAGTCTTAATCCAGATTAAAAAGTGCATATAAATTAAAATTCAGCAAATACTTAAATTTTATTGTGATCTGCACTTGCTTTATAAATCATGGAAATGTAAATATTTCTTTTTTTTATTCTCCTTTTAAAATTTAGAATTATAATTGAGTAATTGAATAATTAGAATTAGAATTAGAATTGAAATAGTTATAAAACAATGCTTTTCCAAAGGATCTCAGAGGATGTAAGCCTTCCTGTTTTTGTAATTAAAAAGGAAGTTTCTGGGTGCCATCACCAAAATGGCAAATGAGGAAAGCCCAGACCCTTCTTCCACCATAGAGGCATTGACTCAACAACAATATGTGAATCAATGTGTGAGAAAACTAGAAACCAGTTAAGCAGCTCCTCCATTCCAGGTAACTGCAAAACCATCTGCATCAAATCCAGTAGAAAAATGTGTGCCACTCACTTGCCAGACTCCCTCCCACAGCTCAGTATGTCACAATTGGGAGAAAACTGTTATCTCCTGTCTTCTTTCTGGAGAGGACAAAAAGAGCCTTAAAACTTACATTCAATATTCAGACATTTTTGGGGGCTGCCCAAAGGACTGGTTTCTGTCTTGCTTAATTCTAAGTACTGACATGAAAGAATACCAGACTGGGAGCTAAGGCAATGGTTTGGACTATTATACACGCACTTGCCATAATTCTTTCTCTCAGTTGGTGTGAAATGAGATGGAGAAAATTCCAATGCTTGGTTCCTTTATGAGGAGAAAAAGGAGTTAGAGAGTACTTCCAATGCTCTGACTTTTCCGGAGACTTTCTGAGGTGCTAGTTTCTGTCTCACCTACCTCAGGGAACTGACAAAACCTGACATACTCTAGAAGCCTGCAGACTGCTGAGAGTACAAATAAGCTGGGTAGCTTGCAGGAGGTTAGAGAACATGCAAAACTACACACCAGAAGGACACCAGAAGGAAAAAGAGATTATGAGCTCTTGAATAAAGAAACTGGCAAACTCTTCCAACTGGGAATTTATATGCATAAGTCAACAGGTAATACATACACAAAAAATGTTTGATAGGCTCCCTGAATCTTTATCCAGGGTGACTGGTAAAGTTATCAGTACTACAACATCATCCACAAAACTGGAAAGAATGGTTGTTTTTTTCTTTTTCTTTCTTTTTTTTTTTTTTTGAGTTGGAGCCTCACTTTGTTGCCCAGGCTGGAATGCAGAGGCACGCTCAGGGCCACCATGGCCTCGATCTGCCGGGCTTAGGTGATCCTTCCACATCAGTCTTTCAATTAGCTGGAACTACAGACATACACCACCATGCCTGCCTAATTTTTTTTGTGATTTATTGTAGAGCCGAGGTCTCACCTAGTTGCCCAGGCTGGTCTTGAACCCCTGGGCTCAGGTAATCCTCTTGCTTTGGCTTCCCAAATTTCTGGGATTACAGGCTGAGCCATCGCACCTGGCCAAGAATGGCTGTTTTTTCAAATGCACAGATCTCAACAAGGCACATGAAGAAATAGGGCAATATGGTCTAATCAAAGGAGCAACACAAATCTCCAGAAAGTGACCCAAAAGAGATGAAAGTATATGCATTACTTGACAAATAATTAAAAATAACATGATAAAGATGCTCAATGAGCCCAGAAAAATGATGCATGGAAAAAATTAAGAATATCAACATAGAGATGGAAAATAGAAAAAAAGAACCAAGCAGAAATCTTGAAGAAAAATAATATAAAAAATGCACTAAAAGTAAACTATGGAAGATTAACAACAGAATTCTTGCTCAAGCAGAATTGAGCAAGCAGAAGAAACAATCAGCTACCTGAAAGACAGGTCATTTAAAAGTATCCAGTCAGAGAAGTAAAAAACAATTAAAAAAAATAAAGAAAGCCTAAGAAACTTATGAGACAATCATCAAGCAGACCAGTATACACATTAATAAAGTTAGAGAAGGAGAGGAGAGAAAGAAGAAAACTTATATGAAGCAATAATGATAGAACACTTTCCAAATTTTTTTTTTTTTCATGATTTTTTTTTTTTTTTTTTTTGAGTTGGAGTCTCACTCTGTCGCCCAGACTGGAGTGCAGTGGCCGCTCCCGGCCACCGCAGCCTCGACCTGCTGGGCTCCGGCGATCCTTCCGCCTCAGCCTTCCAAGTAGCTGGAACTTCAGGCGCGCGCTACCACGCCCGGCTGATTTTTTGATTTATTGTAGAGATGAGGTCTCGCTTGCCCA
>CAUYQG010164575.1:0-10370 GCA_963574415.1 Tarsius wallacei
GATTACAGGCTGAGCCACCGAGCCCAGCAATAAATATATATTTAATGTGCAATGGCAGAATTTTGAGGCAAAACTGCATGCCAAGACTTTTGCACCCGCCACGTTGCTGATTGTGTTTGAGTGAACACGACAGGAAGCTGCCACCACAGATGCTGGGGCTGCCCAATTCAGCTTCGGAGTGACCGAAGCTCGTCTTTCCTGTGCTTAACTCAGCACGGCATTCTGGCCTGTGTACTGGGCTGCACCCTGTTTCCCACCGCTCTTGCCGGGCCCACTGCCAGCTACCCCATCCTCACACGGGGTTCCCCTGTCAAGCCTGCCTTGACTCTCGCCTGCGGGTTTTTCCACCCCCTTGAGGATCTGGATTCCGCTACAAGTTTGTGTGTGCGCAGGGCTCCACTCCCTCGTCCATGTCCCCTTGTGCCACATCCCGTGTTTCTGCCAGCTGTCTGTCTCGAAGGCCCCCTCCCCTTGCACGGGGGCTGTGCCTCCTACATCAGACTGTAAATGTCAAAGAGCTTTCTTCTACAGAGCATCATCTTCAGAAACGGTTTTTCTGTGTCTTCAGAATAATGATAATGTTCCTTCTTCCTTATTTTATAATCTTTTCGTGTAATCCCGCAAGCCCTCATTCTGCAAAGAAAAGCCATCCGTTCAGACTCCCCATGAACCCCTCGTAAGGCCAGCAGAACTGCTTCCTCCTTGGTATGGTTGAAGCCCCTCTCAGTCTCCACCCCACAAACACACCCCAGTGAGCTCTTTCTGCAGGGGTGTAATGGTCAACCCCCTCTGTCCCACACGGGTCCCCCAGGGTCTGCCAAGCCTGTGTCTCTACGGGTAGACTTGGGTGTTGTGCTGGAGAGCCTGTCCCTCCCATCAGCTGAGTATTGGTGGCAGTTGCTGGAAACTCCACTGTGGGCGTGGCTTTGGGAAGGCTTGGTGCTTCTTTCCACAGATAAGCCACTGTTCTTGAGGCGACTGATCCCTGCAAGGGCCTCCCTCGTGAGCCCTCAGTCTCTGTGAGAGTCGATGCCAACAGGTTCCAGAGCTATGGTGCTTCCCTCCCCAGGGATTAACTGCGAGTGTTGGTACAGGGTCTGCAGCTCTGCCTTGCCCATGCTTGGCACATAGCAGATATTTAATAAATATCTGTGGCAGGCTTATTAGATTTACAAGGCAGCTTGAATAAGATGGCAGTTTGAACTTAAAGTGGGGGGGGTCCGCTAAAAAATCCATTCCTGGGGGTTTGTAGGCTAAGAAACCAGCCTCTGTCCGTATGGGGTGTGGGGAGAAATGGAGAACATAACACCAGTGGGCTTATTACTCTTCAAGTCACCCCTCAAATGTCGCTTCTCCAGAAAGGCCACCCTGACCCCAAACCAGGCCGTGGCATCCCACTGAGTGTCCTCAGAGTATTGTCCTTCCTCTGTCATCTGTCACTGCTGTAATTCCGTGTCCCACTGGCATATCTGCCTTTTGGCCCTTAGCTGGACGTGAGGGCAGCAGGGGCCTGTCTGTCCAGTTCATGATCTGCTCCTTCTTCCAGAAAGCCCTCCTCATGTGGTGGACCATGCCTCTGTAAGGTTTGGGGAGGGAAGGGGGCCACCGCTGTCTCTTGGCTCCAGCGGGGCCACTCCTGGAAACCTTGGAATCCATGTGGGTGCCAAATGGCTGTTTAGGAGCAGGGGCAGGGAGCCTTGGAAACTGTCCTGGAAGCAAACTTACAAACACCAAAGACATCTGAGGGTGGTCGTGTCGCAGGAGTGGCCAGCAGGTGCAAGATACTGTGTGGGGACCAACGGCATTCTGAAGTCCCCAGAGTGAGAGCCAGGTGTACATCCAGACGTCGGAGTTTCCTGAATGAGGTGCAGAAACTTCTGGGGAAGTCGGAAGCACTTTTCTGCTGAAACACTCGGAAAAGCCAACACCGGCCCCAAGGGGGCCCTCGGACAGCATGGGCTCCTCAGCTTCCCGGCAGGGAGGCCTGGGCAAGGGGTGAGCATGCCCACGTGGGCACCTGCTTCTCTCTTCTAACCAGTAATTGGGTCATAGCTCCCTGTGGCTCTTAGCCTATTTTAAACCCTTCTTTATAGAAATCCTGAAAAATATTTCACAGAAAAGAACCAGGGCATTGAGATTAGTTTTAGACATAAAATGAACACCTCCAGTTGGGACCAAAGGTTATATTTCATCCAAGTGACATTATTTGCTTTGAACCAAGTAAAGAGAGGGGGCAGCTGAGCCTAAATGCAGCCACAGCCTTCTGAGAGCACCACGCAGGTGCTCAGAGGACCAGCCGTGCCCGGGTGCCAAGCATGGAGACCCTGCAGAGGCTAGAGCTGGACCCTCATGTCGGGTGAGATAGGCAGTAACAGGGACACAGGACAGGCTGGCAGGGATGCTGCAGCCCAAGCTCACGTCTTCTGGGAAGGCACTGGGAGTGGGCTCCTGCAGCACGCCCAGCCTTGGGGTCATGCCCTGCCTTGGGGTCGCACCCTGCAGCAGAGGTCCCGTCAGGCTGGTTTGGCTTTTCAAGGGAACTTGGGAGGATTTAAAAACCAGTCACGGCTGAGTGCGGTGGCTCACGTCTATACACTTTGGAAGGCTGCAGTGGAAGGACTGCTTGATCAGCCTGGGCAACATAGTGAGATCTTACCTCCACAAAAATCAAAAAGTCACCCAGGTGTAGTGGCCCGCGCCTGTAGTCCCAGCTACTCGGGAGGCTGAGGCGGAAGGATCACCTGAACCCAGGAGGTCAAGGCTGCGGTGCGCTGTGATCATGCCACTACACTCCAGCCTGGGTGACAGAGTGAAACCCCGACTCAAAAACCAAACCAAACCAAACCACAGTGCTGGGAAGCTGAGTGTGGCCAACACAGAGTGCCTGATGCAGGTCATGCAGCCCTGCCTAGAAGCCACTTCCCATTTACCGACATGTGGATCAGGTGACCCATGGGCAGGGTCAGTGTGGCAATGGAACAGACTCCCTGGGGGACCTGAGTTACCTCCATTTTTTACACGGAGACCCTCAGTGCGCTGAGCAGGCTTTCCTGGTCACCAGACAGCTGGGGCAGCCCCTCATTGTGGCATATGCAAGAGAGAAAACCCCTACCTGTCCCTCTACCAGAGTGAGAGAAACCTTTCCTGAAGCCTCCAGAGGCCTTCCCTCATGCCTCCTGGGAGCACGCACTCCACTTGACACAACCGACCAGCCCTCCTACACACACGTGCGCACACACACACACACACACACACACACCCCAGGGCCAGGACAGGACCGCAGCCCTGGTTCCTGAACCCCGAGCCCATCATGGGCTGGCTCAATCATCGTGTGCTCCAGGCCCCCAATGTCTTCTAAAAGGCACAAACCAAGTGCAGCCTTGAGTCCCTTGTCAGCGTAGCTTCAGCTTGGAACCTGCCAGGCACCCGTAGCTGTGTTCTAGAACATTCCCTGGACATCTCCTCCTGAGTGCCAGGAGGCTGGCCAGTGGAAAACTCTCAGTGTAGTGGAACCAGAGCAGCATCTGCAGCCTGGAGGCAGGAGGGTCTCCAGGTGTGGGATGGCCACTTCCATCAGAGCCCTGACCTCCCCCTGTGGGCTCTGCAATAGGCCAGGTGGTCTGAGCTAATCTGGGGGCAGGGGTCATTGTCCTGTCAGAAAGCAGGCGGCCCATCCAAAGAGGCTGGTGTGAGGAGAGGCGGGGCAGGGTTCAGGGGAGGAATGTCGTGGGGCTGAGGGTAGTTAGTCCAGCTCCATTCTCTCTGGGTAGCCTGGGGCTTCTGGCATGGGTGAACTCTTTCAGCTTTCAGCCCAGACTTACTGATTCCTGGGGGTGTTCTCACTGATCTCAGGGAAAGTGGGAGAATGTTCTTTTAAGCAATTTGAAGACAGGTAGGATGCAACGCTATTAACATTAAAGCCTATTATTATATCCTCAAACACCTCTCAGATGTCAGGAGCCCAAAATGAGATGTATCTACTGTGACCCAGTTTCCTCTTTTAAAAGCTGCCAGGGTTGATCCTGGAACCATCCTGGGCTGAGTGTGGCTCTATCATGGGATGATTCTGGGTCCATCCTAGGGTGATCTTGGGTCTACTGAGACCTAGGCCTAGGTCCATTGTGGGCTGACCTTGGATCCATTGTAAATCAGGCCTGAATCCTCCTGGATAACTGATCATTAGAGAAATGCGAATCAAAACTACAACTAGATACCACCTCATACTCATTAGGAACGTTACTATTTTTAAAAAAAATGACCAGACACAGTGGCTCATGCCTATAATCCCAGCACTTTGGGAGGCTGAGGTGAGAAGATTGCCTGAGCCCACGGGTTCAAGACCAGCCTGGGCAACTTGGCGAGACCTCGTCTCTACAATAAATCAAGAAAAACTAGCCTGACATTGTGGCACGTGCCTGTGGTTCCAGCTACTTGGAAGGCTGAGGCCAAAGGATCGCCTGAGCCCAGCAGGTCGAGGCTGTGGTGGCCATGAGTGTACCACTGCACTCCAGCCTGGGCAACAGAATGAGACTACGACTCAAAATAAAAAATAAATTAAAAACAACAAACAGAAAATAGCAAGTGTTAGTGAGGATGTAGATTAATTGAAACACTCATGCAACACTGGTAAGAATGTCAAATGGTGCAGCCACTGTGGAAAACAGCACAGTGGTTCCTCAAAAGATTAAAAATAAAATTACCATATAACTCAGCAATTCCACTTCTGTGTATATACACAAAAGAATTGAAAGCAGGGACTTGAACAGATACTTGTGCACCTGTGTTTATACCAGTATTATTCACAATGGCAAAGAGATAAAAGCAACCCAAATGTCCATCAATGGATGGATGAATAAGCCAGATGTGGTATATACACACAATAAAATATAACTTAGCCTTTAAAAAGGAAAGAAAATCTGGCATATGCCACAATATGAATAAGATATCTTTGTATATGTGTGACTCAGGGTCTCACTTTGTCATCCAGGTTGGAGGGTTAGTGGCATGATCACGACAATCACGGCTCATGGCAGCCTCAGCATCCTGGCTAAGGCAATCCTTCCACCTCAGCAACATGAGTAGCTGGGGCTACAGGCACATGCCATCACACTCTGCTAATTTTCTGATTTGTGTAGAGATGAGGTTTGGCTATGTTGCCCAAACTGGTCTTGAACTCCTGGGCTCAAGCAATCCTCCCACCTTGGCCTGGATTACAAAGTGCTGAGATTACAGGGATTAACCTGTAACTCAGCGAACATACGTCCATCTTGAAGACATCACGTGAAGTGAAATCAGCCAGGCACAAAAGGACAAATACTGTAAAGGTCTTCGGAGCAGGTAAATTCATAGAGACAAAAAGTAGAATGGTGTTTGAAAGGGGCAAGGGGCGGGGCAATGGGGAGTGAGCGTTTAATGAGGTCGGAGTTTCTGTTTGGAAAGATAAAACGGTTCTGGACATAGATGGTGATGATGGTTGCACAACATTATAAATTTACTGAATGCCACTGAAGTATGCACTTAAAAATGGTTAGGATGGAAAATTCATGTCATGTGTATTTTGCCGCAGTAAAAAAATTGAAGAAAAAGAAAACCAACTGTACAGGTTATCGAAATGAGAAATACAAAGCCCTGTTTCTTTCTTAAGGTTTAAGTTTAGTTTTTACACCATGATATTCTATTTTTTTCATAATATTCTATTTTTAAAATCTAACACAATTAAGGAACAGGCTTTATTATTTACTCCCTTTTGTAAACTTATCTAAATGTCTTTGTTTTAAACATTTTAAGCTGCAATTATAAAATTTTAAAACTCCATTTATTTTTAAAGTACTGTACTTGTCTGACGATTAGACCTTTAAACTTACACATGTGGTAATTGTAATTTCTTGAATGTCTAAAACTATGTATGAACTTGGAAGGCTGTCTACTGATATTTTAAGTCAAGATCAATTGTTCAATTATCATGTTTAATTTTGGAATTTGTTACTTAAGCCAAATTCTTAGAAGCATTCAAAGTGATAAAATTACCAAATATACATAATATCCTTAACAAAATATTGATACTTTGGGTTTGGTTCTCTTAATACTTTTTTTTTTTTTGAGCAGGAGTCTCACTTCGTCACCTAGGCTGGAGGGCAGTGGCACCCTCCCGGTCCCCACAGCCTCGACCCGCTGTACTCAGGCAATCCTTCTGCCTCAGCCTTCCAAGTAGCTGGAACCACAGGCATGTGCCACCATGTCAGGCTAATTTTTCTTGATTTATTGTAGAGATAAGGTCTCATCAAGTTGCCCAGGCAGGCCTCAAACCCATGGGCTCAGGCAATCCTCTCACCTTGGCCTCTCAAAGTGCTGGGATTATAAGTGTGAGCCATCGCACCTGGCTCTTAATACATTTTCTACTTAGTGATTCATCTTCTTGAGGCGAGAATGTTGACCCTGTCCACTCAGAACCCCATGGGCTTCCTGAAGCTTCTGGGATTCCCATCAGGAAGTTGGCCTCTGGGCCTGGCTGCACCAATTAGACATGGCCAGC
This sequence comes from Tarsius wallacei, assembly GCA_963574415.1. NCBI lineage: Eukaryota > Metazoa > Chordata > Mammalia > Primates > Tarsiidae > Tarsius > Tarsius wallacei. The sequence continues at coordinate 6,533 of CAUYQG010164575.1, forward strand.
CACAAACTCTGGCGACACATGGCCCAAGTTGAGGCTGTGCTTTACATCTTTTTGGCTTTAAAACATTTAAATATTTTCCATCTAACGCCAAACACTTCATTCAAACATGTTTTTCTTTTCTGTCTGTATAGACCACATATTTCAGAGCTATTGAAATGTCCTCCAGCTGCAGTTTGAATCTCTTCAGTGGCTGTGTGGGCTGTTTGCACACAGCTTCCAAGCTCCCTCTTCCTCTAGCAGGAGCAGGGCTTGGGGACAGGCCCCGAGTGAGTGAAAAGGGACACGGGCTGCGATAGCCGGGGAGGAAGACCCCAAGAACCAGGACTCTGCTTTCTGAGACAAGTACACTGCCCATCCTCGGAGGCAGTGACAAGGATGTAGCCCTTCCCACTGCAGGTGTCAAATAATCCAGCGAAGCTACCTGAGAGAAGACTGCGTCAGTGGTGAGAAACAAGACCCGAGGCAGCCCTTCCTCCCTGGTAGGGCCTGGGGCCCTATGAACTAGGGGGTCTGATGCCACCCTGTTGTCTGGACTCTGCAGAAGAAAACTGCAGACGTGTTTATTTTCACCTTATCTTGGAACTCCACTGAAGATTCGATGAGTGTTAATCACGAGAGTGCAGGGGCCCTGGCCTGTTCAGAGCAGGCTTTCCCATGGGGAAGAGGAGTGTCACAGCTAATATCCAACCACAGATGGAATGATGGCCATTCCTGTGAAATGTCCAGGACAGGGAACATTCAGGAAGACAGAAAGTAGATGAGTGGTTGCTTAGAGCTGGGGAGGTGGGAGTCAAGAGGATGAGAGCTGAAGAGTCCCAGGTTTCTTTTGAGGTGATAAAATGTCCTAAAGTTAAGCATGGTGGTGACTGCACACATCCATGAATGCCCAACAACGGTTGAACTACACACTTTGGATAAGTGAGAGGTATGGCGTTGACCAACGTCATGAGAGAGCTGTGTCAAAAGATAACATCCCAATGAGAGACCCTCCTCAGAAGATGTTTCTAAGGACCAACCCGGGCAAGGGGCTGGATCCCACCAGGACTGAGTGGTCCTCGCGGCTGGGGCCAAGGGTCACTGCACAAGGACTTCCATGGAGCTTGTGGCTCTGCAGCGTCCGCACTGGCCTGCCTTCCACCGAGGAGACTGCCGGGCCCAGCTGCACCGCAGCCTTGAGGAGAAATCATGCCGCACTGGCTCTGACCTCCTTGCTGTGCTCCACCGCGGCTCCATGTCCCAGTTTCCATCTCAGTGTGCAGTTCTGTGGGCCCTTAGCATGTCGGATGTAAGCAGTCATGGAAGTTTTCCATGACATTTAGGCCGAGATGAGCCAATGGCAAAGGAGACCTTTTTTAAGATTTATGTCTTGTAATGATGCCTTGGGAAGGTCGATCATTAACGGTCTACCCAGATCACCTTTTAGGAGTCTCTATCAGAGTGAGCTTATCGCTCGGTGTCACTCACACAACCTGGAGAGGAATGGGTTAATCCAAAGCAGCCAGAAGAGTAAGGAGAGCACAGCAGCATCAGTCATGATCCTAAGGTTCCAGGTTTTCTGCTTGGGAGGGTCACTGGTCCCAGTCTCTTTGATCATGGGAGAAGTTTTCAGAAAAAAAACCCTTTCTAATAACAGTGCTTTTGGATAATCAGGGCTGTCTATCTGTCAGCAGACTCCCCGCTGGACTCCTGGGGTAGAGGACGAGGCAGGCACAGAAAGCCTCCGTGGCCAGGGGCGCCAAGACCCAGGCCCCTATCTCTGAGGGGCTTCTGCAGCATTTCTCACCATTCCACATGAGGGCCCTTTCTGTGGCTGTGGAGCCCTTCCTGCTAGTCCTCAACCTCCATGCCCTGTCCAGGCCACCAGAGGGTCCTCTGGGCTCCTTGGCTGGTCCTGCACACTCCTCCCACCTCAAAGGGCCCAGCCCATGCATGGGTCCCGGGGACAGAACACACAGCCCCTCTGCCACACCTCACACATCAGGCTAGGCCAAACACAGGTCGTTTCCTGGGCCAAAGGGCACCACTGTCCACGGGGACCAGCCAGGAAAGGCATCAGTTTCAGGCTGTGGCCCTGGGCTGACAGCCCGTTCGGTAACAGCTGCACACAAGGCCTGAAGGACAGCTGCTCCCGCCTGGTGGGCGTTTCTGGGGACGTGTGCATCCCACAACCCTGGGGCCAACCGTGTCTAGTGTCTGGTCTGTGCAGGACACAGAAGTTTGGGTCTGACCTCCATGCAGGCAACCTTGACAGCCATAGCGGTCAGCTCTTTGTGGGGTCAGCCAAGGTCTCTGGACCCACAGAGCCCCTCCACCCAGGGCAGTTTCCCAAGGCCTCCTCAGGAGCTGTCCTGCCAGCACCCAGATGTCAGAGCCCCAGATGCTGCCTCCTGAGACCTCACAGATGAAGGGTTATTTCAGCCCTACTGCTGATGGTGGAGGGAGTGCAGGGTCTGGGCCCCTTCAGTGGACTTTCCTCAGCCTTTGGAGACTGCGGGAACTCATTCTTTATAGAAGTTCTTGGGATCTCAGATAAAAAAATAAGTGGTCTGATGTTTCTAAGACTTGGCCTCCCAAATGCTAAGGCTAACCATCATGCTCAGGCTGGTGGATGTGGGAGGTGGAACAGAGAGGCTTGGAGGGGCGGTGGGTGTCCTCGGAGAGCGAGGTGCCTGGAAGGGCGGTGAGTGTGCCCCAACAACTTCCCAGAGATGCTATTCCTGAAACCCGGCAGGGCCCACCGATGTCCTTCAAGCTCCCTGGGAAGTACATGCCTTCGGGAAGGGATCCCATACTGGGAACAAGAACAGAGGCCAGGGCGGAGGAGGGGGCAGCAGTGAACAAAAGCCCCCTAATGCACTTGGCCTTCAGAATGGCCAGACCCTGGGCCAGAAGCAGGGCCCAGTCCTCAGCCACGAGCTCACACTGGGGGATGGGCCCAGCCGAAACCCTGCCAGACGGAGGACCACGTCTGGGATAGGCGTAGGGAGAGAAAGGGGCCTGCCAGGGCTGTGACAGAGCCCACCCTCCCCGTCCCTGGAGCGGGTTCCAAGACCTTTTCAGGCATTTTCTGGAGCCAGCCTGGCCTGCAGTTTCTCCACCACTCTAATGTCCTAGGAAGCGTGGCACTCCTGACCCCAGGTGCAGGGAAGGGCTGTGTTCCTGGAGATGCCTAGCTGGCCACAGCCCTGGAAACCAGCAAGTCTTGTGGCCTGGAAGGTGTGCTGGAGCCTCCAAGTGAGTAGGGCCTTTGTTTCCTCAGTTCCTCTTAACACAGTCCGCAGCCAGTGACAGAAGCGACCACAGCAATTACAGTCGGCCCGTGCTCGATGAACTGGAAACTCTCCCCCAGTGGGGCCTCCTTGGTACTCTGCTCGTGGTGGTCACCAGAGCTGCTGGTCCCTTCTTGACCAGAGATGGATGCAGGTTTCACGTTCCCTTGTCTCTCGAAGTGGAGGGAGGACATGATTATGGAAGCGACAGTCCTTGCGCAGATCAGGGGAGTACCTCAAGGGCAGGGTGTTCTCACTGTAATTAGGTGGCTCAGTTTCAGTTTGGCAAGGATATTAAAAAGCATCCCAGAGGAGGCCAGTGGAGTGCGGGGCCAAGGAGTGCAGGCTTCCAAGCAAACCTTTAAAAAGAGGGCATTTCAGGCCAGGTGTGGTGGTTTAGCCGGTAATCCCAGCACTTTAGGAGGCTGAGGCAAGAGCACTGCCTGAGCCCGCGGGTTCGAGACCCGCCTGGGCAACTTGGTCTCGAACAATAAATCACAAAAACTAACCAGGCATGGTGGGAGGGGCGTGCCCCCAGGCAGAGGCATGGTGGGAGAGGGTGCCACCAA
>CAUYQG010164576.1:0-10042 GCA_963574415.1 Tarsius wallacei
CTCTAAACGATTTTTTTTTTTTTTTTTTGAGTTGGAGTCTCACTCTGTCGCCCAGACTGGAGTGCAGTGGCTGCTCCCGGCCACCGCAGCCTCGACCTGCTGGGCTCCGGCGATCCTTCCGCCTCAGCCTTCCAAGTAGCTGGGAAGTTATTGTTTTTAAAACAACATAATTAGAGTTAGTACTGATGATTCTAATTTCTCTTTTCACTTTTCTCTCCCACTCCTGATTTCTGATGGCTACATTATTATGCACTGTGACATTGCATTCTGTTCTGTAACTATCATTCTAGAGTTGTTTTGCTTTAATTCCGTATTTAAACTCATTCTGAATTCATCCTTATCCTTTTATCATGCCTTTTTTTTTGAGTCAGGGTGTCACTCTGTCACCCAGGCTGGAGTGCAGTGGTATGATCACAGCCACCGCAGCCTTGACCTGCTGGGTTCAGGTGATCCTTCTGCCTCAGCCTCCTGAGTAGCTGGGACTACAGGTATGCGCCACAATACCTGGCTGATTTTTTGGTTGATTGGAGAGACGAGGTCTCACCAAGTTATCCAGGCTGGTCTCAAACCCCTGGGCTCAGGCAATCGTCTCCCTTTCATCTTCCCACTTTTGGGATTACAGGTGTGAGCCACCACACCCAGCTTATCATGCTTTCTTCAATCCTTAGTATTGAGATACAAGATTCTATTTCATTCTTTGGCTATCACTTAAAAAATGACACATGGCATAAAAGTATACTAACTTCCCTTTAGGTTACTGCTAGTGATATTTTCCTTTCTATTTTTAATTTTTTTGTTTTGAGTTTAAGTTGATTATTTTTGGTATAACATTCTATTTGTCAGAACTCTTTGGTTGTAGATTACAGCAAATCAATTTAAGCTACCTTACGTCAAGTAAGGAATCTTATTTTATTTTATTTATTTTGAGTTGGAGTCTCACTCTGTCACCCAGACTGGAGTGCAGTGGCATGCTCCTGGCCACCGCAGCCTCGACCTGCTGGGCTCTGGCGATCCTTCCGCCTCAGCCTTCCAAGTAGCTGGAACTACAGGCGCGTGCTACCACGCCCGGCTAATTTTTTTGATTTATTGTAGAGATGAGGTCTCGCCAAGTTGACCAGGTGGGTCTTGAACCCGCGGGCTCAGGCAATTCACTTACCTAGGCCTCCCAAAGCGCAGGATTACAGGCTGAGCCACTGAGCCCGGCCAGCATCTTATCTTCTTATGTAAAAGGACACTTTAGGCCAGGCGTAGTGGCTCATGCTTATAGTATCAGCACTTTGGGAGGCCAAGGTGAGAGGATTACCTGAGCCCTCAGGTTTGAGACCAGCCTGGGCAACTTGGCAAGACCTCATCTCTACAATAAATCAAGAAAAATTAGCCGGGTGTGGTGGCGCGTGTCTATAGTTCCAGCTACTTGGAAAGCTGAGGTGGAAGGATCACCTGAGCCCAGCAGGTCAAGGTTGCGGTGGCCATGAGACTCTAACTTAAAAAAAAAAAAGGAAATTTTAAGGGGGCTGCATCTAGGGGTGACAATATTTTCACTAGGACTGTGACTCTCTGTGTCTGGGCTCTACTGATGTTATTCTGAGGTTCATTTGTGTAGTGGCAAAAATGCCTAATAGCATCACACATTTCTATCATCTTCATAGGTAAAATAGCAGACAGCACAGCTTGTAGGTCATATTTAATTTTTGAATTAAAATGTTTCATTGCATTTTTTTTTTGAGTCAGAGTCTCACTCTGTTGCCCAGGCTGGAGTGCAGTGGTACGCTCATGGCCACCTCAACCTCGACTGGCTGGTCTCAGGTGATCCTTTCGCCTCAGTCTTCCAAGTTTCCAGAATTACAAGTGTGCGCTACCACACCCGGCTAATCTTTTTAATTTATTTATTGTAGAGACGAGGTCTCATTATGTTGCCCAGGCTGGTCTGGAACCCCTGTGTTCAGGCAATCCTCTAGCCTCGGCCTCCCAAAGTGTTGGGATTATAGGCTTGAGCCACTGCATCCGGCCGATTGCATTTGATTAAGTACAAAGTTAGATATCTTACTATGCATTTTTTTGGTAATTGATTATTAGTTATATACAATTTTTTTTCTCTATACTTTTCTCCCATTTTGAAACTTTCAACCTTATTCCGGTTCAATATCCCCAACCACCTTGACATAGATGGGAAATTGATTAGGCACAAACGTTTTCCTTGGAGAGAGAAAAACAAGATTATTTTTAGAAAAAAGAAGCAGGATTTTCTTAATAACCCAATATAATGTTTACCTGACAGAAGAACAGGAGGGAAGAGCTTTGCTTGATGTGGGCAGCCCGATTTTGGTAAATATCTTGCAGCCTCAGGCTGAAGTAGTTTTTAAAAATTTTAGTACTTTAAAAGGAAAACGTTTCTGTCAGGCTAGGCAACATAGCAAGACCTATCTTTACAAAAAATAAAAAAAATGATCTGGGTGGGGTGGCTTGCACTTTTGGTTCCAGCTACTTGGGAGGCTGAGGTGGAAGGATCACCTGAGCCCAGAAGGTCAAGGCTGTGGTGGGCTGTGATCCTGCCACTGCATTCCAGTTTGGGTAACAGAGTGAGACCCCTGAGTTGCAAAAGAAGGAAAGAGAGAAAGAGAGAGAGGAAGAAAGAAGAAAGCAAGCAAGCTTCCTAAAGAAATCAGAGGCGTTTCTCAGGCTTTAGATCTACAGACATGTTTCTGATTGGTCCAGGACCCATCAGAAGTGTCACAGGCTCCACTGAGAAGCAGTGCGTGAGTTCTGGATTATGTGAACCCTGAATGCAAATCAGGAAATTGGAGAATGCTGGAGAACCAACTTCATCTGGGCAGGAAACTAATCTAGTGTTTTCTTTTCTAGATCCCCAGCTCATGCATGACACATAAAAACACTAAATAGATGGTTATTAGCTGATGCAAGGAACCAGGTTGTATGTAGAACAGCCAGACATTGAGGTGAAAGTTACACACACAAAAAAAGTGTTACCCGAGGAGGTCATTACTTGCTAAATGGAATCCCTGAGCCCGGAAAAGACTCAGTGAATGTTCCCTTGTGTCACTAACTGATATTCAATTAACTTGTAATAACCACCTTAATAATTCCGGAGCAGTCACTGGAGTCTTCTTAGAAGTTGTCGAGCATTTTCCTCTGTTAGTCTGTTCTGGGAATGACTCACAAGTATTAATTGCTGGGTGGGAATTCATTTTTTTCCTTTCTTCTTTGTTTCTTTTCTTTTTTTTTTTGGAGTCAGAGTCTCACTTTGTCACCCAGGCTGGAGTGCAGTGGCACACTCTTGGCCACTGCAGCCTCGACCTGCTGAGCTCCGGTGGTCCTCCCACTTCAGCCTGCCAAGTAGCTGGAACAACAGGCGTGCGCCACCATGCCTGGCTAATTTTTTGATTTATTGTAGAGCTGAGGTCTCACCAAGTTGCCCAGGCTGGTCTCGAACCCGTAGGCTCAGGCAATCCTCTCACCTCGGCCTCCCAAAAAGCTGGGATTATAGGCAAGAGCCACCATGCCTAGTCCCTTTCTTCTTTCTTATGAGCACATTGCACTAATATTAAACAATTCTGAAGTGTTTTCGATACTTTGGAAGTTATTAATAATTGGGGGACACAGATAATTTTTTATTCAGTTGTCCAAGCACATTGCAAAAGAAAACTGGCTTGTGTGGTTGAATTTCTGTTTCCATTTCCCACTGAATAGCTGTTTGAAAATGTAACTGAAGAACATGTCATTACAACCCAATGGAGAGATTTTGAGACATCAAAAAACTGGTCGCCCTAGGTGGTTAACTGCCTGATTAAAAAACAATAATGGCACCCGGTAATGGGAACCTTGTCCAATAGTGAGCTCTGTTTGCATTATGTTTCTGTAAAGCACACATTGGTTAACTGAATGCCAAAGAGCAGCGAACTGCCTTATGATTTGCATCTTTAAACGATGGCTAAAAATTCAAGAAACCAGAATTTAGTATTTATAGTGCTATATGGTCAAAATATCCCCTTAACGTTCTATACTTGTGAGTGTTGGAAGACAGAAAAAGCCATCTTCTTCACTATTGTAATTGATAACTACCAATTTTCTAACAATTTTCCAATGATTGCTAGCTGGAAAAATGTAAAAAGGAGCCAGACACTTTAGCATATATTATTCATGCTGTAATTTTGGTTTATTTCCTTCTAGACTTTTTTTCCCAATTCATATTTTTTGGTAACAGTTGTAATTATGTTATACTTATAATTTACCCTGATTTTTTAAAACCTAGTGTTATAAATGTTACTTATGTTTACAATAGCAAGAATATCTAGAAGCATAGTAAATAAGTACCATACTCAATGAACCCATCACACTCTTAAAGATATTGGTTATGAAGCTGATATTATTTATTTAATAATTTCCATATAATTGGCTATCTAGATTATGTCCATTTTTTTTATCATTGCAAATGAGAGAAATGTTGCAATGCTTGAATTTTTATACACACAGATTTTCCCCCAAGATTTTGACATTTTTTTTTTAGAAGGAATCACTCTGTTGCTCAGGCTGGAGTGTAGTGGCATGCTCACGGCCACCGCAGCCTCGATCTGCTGGGCTCAGAGAATCCTTCTGCTTCAGCCTCCCAAGTAGCTGGAACTACAGGTGTGAGCCACCACACCTGGCTAATTTTTTGATTTATTATAAAGACGGGGTCTTCCCAAGTTACCCAGGCTGGTCTCAAACTCTTGGACTCAAGCAGTCCTCTTGCCCCTGCCTCCCAAAGTGTTGGGATTACAGGCGTGAGCCACTGTGCCTGGCGACTATTTTCTCAGGATAAAATTTTACAAGAGGAATTAGTGAGTGAAAATATATAACCCCCTTTTTAATGACTCGACGTAAATAAATATTACCCAGGACTTATTTGCTTTCAAGTGACATTAACTAGCTTAGAAATAAAGGGGGAATTTAAGCCAGTACAGTGTAATACCAGCACTTTGGGAGACTGAGGTGAAAGGATTGCTGCATGCAAGACCAGCCTGGGCAACATGGTGAGATCTCATCTCTACAATAAATAAAAAAATTAGCTAGGCATGGTGGCTCATGCTTGTAGTTCCAGCTACTTGGAAGGCTGAAGCGGAAGGATCACCTGAGCCCGGCAGGCTGTGGTTATGGTGACCAAGAGTGTGCCACTGCACTCCAGCCTGCACGACAGAGTGAGACTCCAACTGAAAACAAAAAGAAAGAAATAAAAGGGGAATCTATTAGAAGCAAACTATCATATCTCATGTAACAGCAAACAGAGAAATACCTCTAGGTGGCTGGAGCCAGTCACCAGGACTTTCTTTGACTCTAATTTCTTTCCAAGGCACAGTGGTCAGTGTTTCATTCATTTGCTGGTCAGCTCCCACATCTGGTGACCCTGATGGAGCTCCTGCAATGACTGTGGACTTGCTGGGCCTCTCTCTACATGTTTTCTCTCATCATTCTTTATCTCCACCCAAGATTCTTTCCTTAGTACAGGGGCAAAACACAGGAGATGCAAGGTCTTCTAAGTCAAATAGCATCACTTAAACTATTCCATTTATTTCATTTGTCAAAGTAAGTCACAGGCTAGGCCAGATTCAAGGGGAGGGGATATGGGCTTCACCATTTGGTAGGAGGAATTGCATGGGAGATGGTTACTTTTAGGTATCAACTTGACTGGACTACAGAGTGCCTGGAGATTTGGCTAAACATGATTCTGGGAATGTCTACGAGGGTGTTTCTGGATAAGATCAACATTTGAACTGGTAAACTCAGTAAAACAAATTGCCCTCTTTAATTTGTATGGGCCCCATCTACTCAGCTGAAGGCCTGAATAGAACAAAAAGACTCAGAGGGATTGCCTTCTGCCCAATCCATTAAGCTGGGTCTTGGTCTTTTTTTTTGTTGAGTTGGAGTCTCACTTTGTCACCCAGACTGGATTGCAGTGGCTGCTCCCAGCCACTGCAGCCTCGACCTGCTGGGCTCCGGCGATCCTTCCGCCTCAGCCTTCCAAGTAGCTGGAACTACAGGCGCGCGCTATCACGCCCGGCTAATTTTTTTGGTTTATTGTAGAGATGAGGTCTCGCCAAGTTTCCCAGGCGGGTCTCGAACCCGCAGGCTCAGGCAATCCACTCACCTCAGCCTCCCAAAGCGCGGGATTACAGGCTGAGCCACCGAGCCTGACTGGGTCTTGGTTTTTACCAGCCTCTGGATTTGAACTGAAACATTGGCTCTTCTTGGGTCTCAAGCCTGCTGGCTTTGATATCAAAAAAAAATTTTTTTTTTTAAATTGACGTCTCTAGCCTGGGAGACAGAGTGAGACTCTATTTTTTTTTTTTTTTAAAGAGCTTTTGTTTTATGAGCAGGGAGTTTCAGTATGTTTTGTGTCGAATAATCCTGTCTGATATGGCCCATGACCTTTTAACATTCTGGAACACACAAACAAACTTTAAGTCTTAATAAGGTAAAACAAATTGCAGCTTTCGTTCCTTATTATTTTTAATTTAAGATAATATATAGACTCTGCACTGTAGGCAGAATGTTAAATGTGGGTTCATATTTAAACTTAATAAATGTTTCAGAAACAAGGCTTGTTGTCCTGCTTCGTAATAACACATTTATGTATCTATATTTTTTTGTAATAAACTTTTTATTTTGGAAAAATTGGGGGTTTACAAAAAAGTTCCCAAGACAGTACAGACAGTCCCTAAACATTCCTCACGTGACTTTGGTCCCACTCATGTTATCATCTTGCATTACTGGGGGACATTTGGTCAAAACTAGGTGACCACCATTCGTATGTTACTAGTAGCTAAACTCTAGCCTACATTTAGGTTTTACTGGTTTTCCCTGTCATTTTTCTGTTCCAGGATCCCATCCAAATACCCCACTGCATTTTGTTATCACGTCTCCTTAGTCTCCTCTGGTGTGTGACAGCTTCTCAGCCGTTTCTTGTTTTTTTCATTATCTTGACAGTTTTGAGAGTTTTGGCCAATTTTTTTTTTTTTTGAGTAGGATCTCATCTGTCACCCAGACTGGAGTCCAGTGGCACACTCACGGCCACCACAGCCTCAACCTGCTGGGCTCAGGCGATCCTTCCACCTAAGCCTTCCAAGTAGCTGGAACTATAGGAACATGCCACCACGCCCGGTTAGCTTGCTGACTTTTAGACTCCCTACATTGTTGACAGTCCTGGTTCTCAGGCCTTTAGACTTGGAATGGAATCCACCTTGGCACTCCTTGGTCTCCAGCTTGAGGTCTTAAGACTTGCCAGCCTCCATAATCATGTGAGCCAATTCCTAATAAAACTGAAAGGATACATTATATACATTCTACTGTATGAACCCTGGTTCATACAGTAAGGGTATTCAGGGATGGTGGAGAAGGTTGGTGACCACTTTTGCAGATATTCTGCCACAAAAGTGGTGCATGGGTATATTTGCACAGTAAAGAGGGTGCTTCCAACATGACTTCTTGGCCATGTGCACAGAGTGAGGGGTTGTTACCACCTATTGGGGAGAGGACTGGTGAGGAAACAGAACTGCACAAAGCCCTATATTACCAGGCTAAAACTTAGTGACAAAGCAACTGAGACAATTGAAGGACAATTACCAACACGAAGGAAAAGCAGGCTGGGCACTGTGGCTCATGCCTGTAATCCCAGCACTCTGGGAGGCCGAGATGAGGGGATTGCCTGAGCCCACAGGTTCAAGGCTGTGGTGACTGTGAGCATACCACTGCACTCCAGCCTGGGCAACGGAGTGAGACTCTGACTCAAAAGTAAATAAATAAATAAAATGAAAAAATTAGCCAGGTGTGGTTGTTCATGCCTATAGTTTCAACTATGTGGGAGACTGAGGAGGAAGGATTGCTTGCGCTCAGGAGGTCGAGGCTGTGGTGAGTCATGATTGTGCCACTGCACTCTAGCCTGGGCAACAGAGTGAGACCCTGACTCAAAAAAATAACAAAAATAAAAGAAAGAGAGAAAGGGAGAAAGCAAGAGAGAGAGAGAGAGAGAAAGAAAGAGAAATAGAACGAAAGGAAGGGAGTCTGGCTGACTCTAGCCCATTGCTGGCTTTGAAACTGGAGGAAGGGGACCATGAGCCAAGTAATGCAGGAAAAGGCAAGATAACGTATTATCCCCTGGAGATAATATGTTGTCCGACCTCCATCACCATGTCTGACTAATTTTTTGATTTATTGTGGAGTCAGGGTCTTGCCATGTGACCCAGGCTGGTCTCAAACCCCTGGGCTCAAGCAGTTCTCTCACCTCAGCCTCCCAAAATGCTGGGATTACAGGTGTGAGCCACTGTGCCTGACTGCTGATTCTTTCTCATGCTCCATCTTTCTGGTTCTGACCTTTCAACCCCCCTCTTCCCCATTTAAAGACTCCTATGATTACATTGGGCTCACTCAGATAATTCAGGATGATCTTTGTATCTTACAATAGACTAATTAGCAACCTTGACTTCATCTGCAATGGTAATTCCCACTTGACTTGTAACCTAAAATATTCATAATTTCTAAGGATTAGGACACGGGCATTTTTGGTGTGGAGGTGGCATTATTATTCTGCTCCTCAGTTTCTAAGGAATTTGTGTTTTCAAAGAAACACAATTCTTGCTGGGGAAGTGGTTCAAGCCTGTAATCCCAGCACTTTGGGAGGTCGAGGCGAGAGGATTGCCTGAGCCCAGGGGTTCAAGACCAGCCTGTATAATGTGGCGAGACCTCTCTCTACAGTAAATCAAAAAATTAGCCAGGTGTGGTGGCACATGCTTGTAGTTCCAGCTACTTGGAAGGCTGAGGCGGAAATATCGCCTGAGCCCCGCAGTTCGAGGCTGCGGTGGGGGGGGGGGGGGGGGGGGGGGGGGGGCGGGGGAGAAGAGGGGGGCGACGCGGAAAAAAAAAAAAAAGAAACACAATTCTTTTGTTGTTGTTTGTTTGTTTTTGAGTTGGAGTCTCACTCTGTCACCCAGGCTGGAGTATAGTGGCACACACACGGCCACCGCAGCCTCGACCTGCTTGGCTTAGGTGAACCTCCCACCTCAGCCTTCCAAAGTAGCTGGAACCACAGATGTGCGTCTCCACGCCTGGGTAATTTTTTTGATTTATTGTAGAGATGAGGTCTTGCCAAGTTGCCCAGGCTGGCCTTGAACCTCAGAGTTCAGGCAATCCTCTTTCCTCTGCATCCCAAATTGCTGGGATTACAGACGTGAGCCACTGCACCCAGCCACTATCAGATATTTCCTACTGAATGATATATTAGAGGGAGGAACATGAAAGGTACCCCAGGGAACTCGAAGTGTGTGAGTGGTGCTAACTGGAAAGAGGAGAAACATCGAAGACCACTACTGGCATTATTTGTGATATGGATCAGAAGTGTCTTATTCACAGCTGGGTGTGATGGCTCACACCTGCAATCCCAGCACTTTGGGAGGCCATTGCAGGAGGGTTGCTTGAACCCAAGAGTTTGAGACTGGTCTGGGTAACATAGCGAGACCCGGTCTCTACAAATAATCAAAAAATTAGTCAGGCATGGTAGTGGCATCTGTAGTCCCGGCTGCTAGAAAGGTGTAGGTGGAAGGGTCACCTGAGCCCAGGAGGTAGAGGCTGTGGTGAGCTATGAATGACTAAGACCCTGATATACACACATAAGCACACACACAAAGAAAAGAAAGAAAAGAAGCATCCTTTTTTTCTTTTGAGTTGGAGTCTCACTTTCGTCACCCAGGTTGTAGTGGGGAAGTGGTTCAAGCCTGTAATCCCAGCACTTTGGGAGGTCGAGGCGAGAGGATTGCCTGAGCCCAGGGGTTCAAGACCAGCCTGTATAATGTGGCGAGACCTCTCTCTACAGTAAATCAAAAAATTAGCCGGGTGTGGTGGCACTGCAATCTCGACTCGCTGGGCTCAGGCAATCTTTCTGCCTTAGCCTTCCAAGTAGCTGGAACTACAGATGCACACCACTACATCTGTCTAGTTTTTTATATTGTGTGTGATTTATTGTAGAGACAAAGTCTCACCAAGTTGCCCAGGCTGG
>CAUYQG010164577.1:0-22032 GCA_963574415.1 Tarsius wallacei
GCAATCAATTCTAGAGGATGAGTGTGACCAGACATGTTTGTGTTGCAGATATTGTGTGAGAAAACTTAAAATGCGCCAAACTTTCTGGTGGCTTCAGGTATGCACTCTGATATCAGAATGCACAAGCCTTATCAAAAATGCTGAAAAGAAGAGGAGGGGGGGGAAGGGAAAGTCTGAGAGAAAAACACAGCGACATATGAAAATCAAAGATTCCCCCCTAAAGAATGTTCTCAAAATTATAATTTTTGAGACCCAAATGCTTTGCTTTTGATATTGCTCATATACGAAGAAATAAAAGTGTTACATCAGACTCTGGAGTTCAAAATATCAAGAAGAAAAAAAAAGAAGAAGATTCATGTTAAATCCCTTGCTGATAAATATTGGCAGCCTACATGAAACTTGTGGGAGAGAGTTCTCAAGCTTAAAGTACAAGTGAAATGACTTTTGCACATGCAGGAAAAAGCATGTCCAAAGACAGTGGTGAAGGCCGAAGGGAATGTAGGAGTTAGAAATGAATGTAGGCAGGCCTAACAAGGTGGAGACAATTCTTTCTTCGGTCATTTTTAAGGTAAGTCAAGAGAGTTTGGCCATAAGCCGCTGGGGTTGACTTTCTCCGTCAGGGACTTTTGCTGATACCCGCAGTGAATTCATTAGTTGTCAGTGATAACTGAATCAATTCAGGGTGTTCGCCTGGAAAGGATTCTACTTTCATTCTAACTTGCCAGGTTTTGAAAAAAATGAAACTTTAAATCGGTCAGCTGAAATTGGTTTATGAATTGCTGGAAATCCCTAGATAGATTTCCATCAATTCAAAACATCACAGACAATCCTGTATTTGCAGTGGGCTTTGAGTTATTCATGAAATGCTATTGAACATCTTTTTTGCATTAATTCAGTGATATTTCTCACTGACGTCAAGGTGATGAAAAATAACACTAAACCTTACTTGGCTAACTGTGGAGAACTTGGAACTCCACCAGGCATGCTGCAGGCAATTTCTGGAAGGCAGCAGGAAGGCAGGCAGGGGGACCTGGCGTGCCTCAGAAACTACCTCAGAGATGAGCTTTAGAGAGAAACAAGTCTACAATTATGGGAATCAAACTCAAATATATTTAACTACTGCCAGCATTTTCTGAAAAGCTATAAAAATTGGAAAAACACGTACCAGGGGCAGGGGTAAGCAGAAGGAGGTACACTTTAAAACATAAAAATTAAGATTATTTTTATTTATCTGATACTTGTATGGTATTTGATATGTTCTGGACACTTTTCCAGTATCTTTATGAATATTGGTTCATTTAATTTTTTTTGACGACTCTTATGATGATTACTCTCATTTAACAAACGTTGATGATGTGGTTCAGAGAGGTTGAGTACCTTGCTCATGGTCACATAACTGGTACTGAGCTGGGATTCCAACTTGGATGAGCCTGGCTTCAGTGTCCATGCCTTTAGCCACCATGCATGTCCCTCTCATAAAGGAAAGCAAAGAAAACAGCATTTCCTTCCAAGAGTCTAAACCTATCACCTCTAATAATACCAAGCAGGTCTTTCCCACAAGATAACTTCTGCTTGACTCTAGTTTCACTAAGTGTGTGTCATAAAACTGTTCTTTGAGATTGTAGAGAGAGCCATGTGCCATGTCATGCCAGCACTGTTAGGGGAAGCAGCGATACACCATTGGTAATGTCACGTGGTGGCGTGGTATTGGTTTTTCTCTTTGTGCAGTGGAAGCCTTGACTTTAGTATGCGTTGAAAGATTGTAAATAGCAATAGTTCCCACTGTATAAACTATGAACACAGACATTTCTGGCAAAGTAATGGACTGCATCATTCTGACAGATTGTACAGTGGCTTCAAAAAATGGTGAGCGGCAGAAAGTGAGAGAAAAGAAAGTATAAGTAGCTTTCACGTAGGACTTTTTTCTTGAAACACATATTTTTGGGAACAAAATCATGACATTTGCATTTATTCTATTGATTTTTCTGAATGAGATTTGTGTTCCTGATGTAAAAAGTTCTTGGTTACTGGGTTTTTGTTTTGCACACATATCTGTCCAACAGCTTGACCTGTTGTTTGAAAATGATGTTCTGCTCATTAGATTACCATGCAGCCTCCCTTTCAAAAAATTCGTATTCAGCCAATACTAGTTCTCCCATGAGTCATCTGACTAAGGGAGGGGGGCTTGCACTTTATGTGACACAAGTCTTGCCTGGTGGCCAGAGGAATAGGCCATTTTTATTAAAATGTCCTATCTCCAGTTCATACTCCTGTCCTCAGACTTCGCGATCCAGTCACCTTCTTGACATCTCCACTTAGACTTCTAATGGACATTTCACATTTAAATGTCTAAAACGACCATTTTCCCTCCTGTAGTCTTCTCCATCTTAACTGAGGGAACTCCAGTCTTCAAATCCAAAGGCATTCGACTTCTCTTCTTTTTCTCGTGGATTTCATCCAATTCAGCAATGAATTCTGTCTCTACCTTCAGAATATGTCCAGAGTCTAATCAGTCTCTACTTTATGCGACCACTTGTTTTGAACCACCATCTTACCCTACTTGGATGGCTATAATTGTCTCTATGTCTATTATTTTGCCTCTCTACAGAAGTCAATGCAATCCAGTAAAAATGTGAGTCAGACAATGTCCATCCTCTGCTATAATCTCTGTAGTCGGACCCCCTTTCAGAGTTAGCGTCAAGTTCCTTTGAATGGCCTCCAAGGCCTGACAATATCTGGTCTCCATGACGTCCTCTCCTGCTACTTTCATCCTTGCTTCTCTGGTCCAGCCACTCTGGCTCATCACTGTTTCTCGTTCACCAGGCACACTCCTGCCTTGGAGCTCTTACATTAGCTGTTTCCATTGACTGGAAAGCTCTTTCCCCAGATATTCCCAAAACAAATTCCTTCAACCTCCTTGAAGTCTTAGCTGAACTGTCACTTTGTTAATAAGGGTCACCTTGGCCATCTTACTAAAATAGACACCCAATACTCCCAATACTCCTTCCCTTTCCTTTTTTCATGGTACTTGTAACCTAATAAATTATGGAATTTACTTATTTATTACATATGTCATTTAGTGTCTGTCTGCCATGACTAGAAAGTATATTTCTCAGGGGCACAGATGAGTTTTTATCTGTTTTGTTCACTGAAACATCCTAAGTATCTAATATAGTGTCAGACACATAACAGATACTCAATAAACGTTTGTTCAATAAAGAAATTAAAAAATGGATTTAAAAATGCATGTTACATTGGACCTCTCTAATAAAATCATGTGTGGCTACCTTTCTTCTCCATCCACTTGTGGTTAGCCACAAATTTGTACTAACTATATGTTTTGCTTTAATGCTCAATCATTTAAAAATTTACATTCTTTAAACTTCCTTTTAATATACGTGTTTACAACATAGTCCTAAATATAGCATCCAGTGTTGCAGTTAATCCCATCATGAATGTGGTTACCAAAGGCACAAAAATAAACTACAGAAACTTCTGGCAGGTAGGGCTGAATTTGCTATTACTTCATGAATTTCATGCATCAACTTTCTATTATGAAAGTTAAAAGGTATCAACTATGCCTTGATTAAAATTAGAAAGAGCTATCGCTGCTATGCAGAAATGGAAAAGATGGGCAACAATTTTGGTTCACCGAGTGATTCTTATTAAAGATCAAATTTGCTGCAAAAGAATTCCATGCCAGCCTAAGGAGATGCACTGGAAATGGAGGACCCGGTGTGAAGTCACCTTCTATTTTGATTTAAGATGCTGAGCAATAAACAGTCCTTGAAGCTACCAGTCTCCAAGGACACAGTTCTAGTGTTTTCCACCTTGTTTGAATGTTCAGTTTAGGCAACACATGGCAGCTGGACTCCGTCCTGTTGTTAGAAACATCTCTAAATGAAAGTGCCCAGTCATTACTCATGATCCGACTGGTATGCTTAGAGAAGTGGGCCAACCAGCTTTCAGTCTAAGAGCCTCTAAGGGGGGAGAGGGAGAAAACTTTGGAACCAAGAGGCAGAAAACAAAGATAAACATAGAAACAGCATGGCCAAGTGTTAAAATCACAAAATGCAGATGGGACAATTTTATCCTTCTACGCTCAGCCGTTAGGATTAGATGGGACTTAAAAAGTTGCAATGTCATCGGCACCATCAATGTGACACAGAGTGGATCCAATTGCTTATAAACTGCACTACCCTCATATGCCTTTATTTGAAATTAGAGTTGATTTGAAGGCAGCCTTATTCCAGGTTGTCTGGAATCCCTGCATTTCCTAACTAAGATAACAAAAAATGCAAAGCACATTATTTCCACTTAACCAGTCCCTGACATTTTAAGTCAATAGTATTTCAATATAGCAAATGCTTCTTATTTCTGAGGGGCCGTTTAGAGCTTGAGAGCATGGACTCTAGAGCTTGATTTGGTCCCGTCACATACTGACCGTAGGACTCTGCCCAAGTTACTTAGCCTATCGCTTCTTCATCTGTAATACGGGAATAATTGCTGTGCCTACCTTATTAATTTGTGAGAATGAAGTGAACTCATATCTTGAAAGGGGTCAGAATAGTAGTAGAAAACATGATTATAGAAGTTTCTATTATTATAATTAGTATGAGATTGTGTTCCTTTTTTAGCATGATATGTTTCAGAAGGCGGAGTGCTGCTTCCTACTACTTTCAATCACTGTTCCATACCTGGAGGAGTTTCAGAGAAGGCTGCTGAGTTGGGAGAGTGTGAAACAATAAGGTTGTCAGGTGTGGCGCCCAGGGCATATACCTGGGTGGAGGTTCTGGCTTCATGCTCACCCTGTGCCAACGCTGCTCTCCAAGTAACAGAGAAACGCGACAGAAAGAGATTGATAAAACATCCAAACCCATCACACAATATGTTCCTTTAGCAGAATTATAATAAATTCTATTAGAAAAATCTTCCAGGTGCGGTTAGCGTTTGGATGGGAGACCTACTAGGGGGAAAAAAAAATAGAAAAATCTCCTGAGCTCCAGGGACAGACCAATTTTTCATGGATTCATTTCAGATAGACAGACAGACAGAGAGAGTGATCTCATTTTTGGTCATCAATTTGTTATATATTGCTATGGGACACACTACTCCAAAATGTACCATTGTAAACAACAAACTTTTATGAACTTACAGTTTGTGAGGGTCAAGAATCCAGAACCAGCTTATTTGGGTGGTTCTGGATCAGGCTCTCTATCTAAGGTTACAGCTGGGGGCTGAGGTTGCAATCATCAGACAACTTGACAGCCTAGTTCATTCACAGGAGGCTTCGGTTCCTCACCTCGTGGGCCTCTCCCTACGACTACTCACAACATGGCAGCAGGTTTTATCCAGTGAGTGGTCCAAGACAGCATGCAAGAGAGCCCACGATGGAGGCTGTAGAATCTTTTATAACCTAATCTCAGCAGTGGTGTAGCAATCTGTTTTGCTCAATTCTGTTGAGCACATCCATCCTTGGTACAATATGAGAGGGGACCGGAGGAGGTATAGGTACTATAGGTAGGAATTGTTGGGGGCCGTCCTGCAGGCTGGCTACCAGAGCCATGCATAACTTTTAAAATGGGTATTTGTATCTCTTTTTAATGAATGAGGTTATAGCCATCGAATAGTCTGAATTAAAAATAAAACAAAATGTACATTTAATACCATGCGTTCTTTATTAAACAATGTGATTTTGTCCATCTATGCCCATGATTGTATGTGCACACACACGCAAAACACACATATAAGAAATGCAGTATATTAGTCCTGCCCGAATTTACTGAATCAAAAACTACATTTTAACCAGATTCCCCAGATAATTTATATATATGCTAAGTTTGAGCAGCACCAGCGGTAGAATACATTTCAAACATTTTTAGTCCTAAAATTTAATATATCCTGAAAATTAATAATGGGAGAGAGCTAACTAACCCATTAAATTAACATTTGATGCTAAATCTTTCTATCCACTCCTTTCCCCACCTCCCGTCCCCATCCTTTTCCTATACAGATTCTACACAGAAATACAATCTGGCCCTCTACCATGTGGAAGTCAAACCAAAGCTTTTAATTTTTTCCTCACAAGAAAATAGGTGGAGTACTGCAATGACATCTTAAAAAACCATGTTTTAAGATAAGGTTTGTTTTTATTGATGGCAGATGGTAAGAGACTTCCAAAGGCTATAGTTGGCTCTAGGAAAAAGAAATAGTTTTGAAAATCATCAACTGGTATTTGTAAAATGTCATCAGGGACTTTCTTTTTTCTCACATAAAACAAATACAGACAATTCTACATAAAGAGAAAGCTGTGTATAAAATTCAGCCATGTGTTTGAAATGATTCCATTTTTATAAGACAGTTTGAAGTACCATGACAATTGTGGAGACAAAAAAACTCAAACTAATTTGTTTTTGTGGTCTTAATGAATTTGTTTGGTCTCACTGGCATTGGGATTGAAATACTCACCCCCACCGCCACACACACACACACACACACACACACACACACACACACACACACACTTCATCACATGGTCAGTCCCTAAAGAGGAAACCAAGAAATAAAGGCAGTTATGCAGCCTATAGCTTATTAAACAAACCATTAAAGTATATTTTTCTCTAATTACAAAAGTAATACACTCATTGTGGAACATTGAAAAATACTGAGAATTATAAGAAAAACAAAAATGATTTGAAGTCCCATTGAAAGATAACTACTAAAAAAAAGAGAATAGCTTCTACTAATATTTTCATTTATTTCCTATCAGTCTTTTTATATTATATGCATGATATAGCATGTGGATGACATGTGTACACACATATTACAAAGAAGGAAGTGTTGTAAGTCTCTTTCTATGAGGAAAAAGAAATTATAGGGATGGAGCCTCTTTACCTTGCAAGTAGAAATTCTGAAACTGTGGTGAGTTTCTTGGTGACCACTTCCCGCTGTCAGTATACTTCCAAACTGACTTTGCCTCTGCACACTATGTCTGCAACCATCGCCATTCTTAAAACTCTTTAGAAAACTTTCATCACCTCATAAAGAAACCCTGCACCAATTCTGCATACCCTTCTCTCTCCAGCCCCTAACTACCACTAACTCTATGGATTTGCTTCTGCTGGACTTTTTATCAGATGACAAATAGAATCATCTGATATATGACCTTTTATATCTGGTTCTTTCCATTTAGCATATTTTCAAGGTTCATGTATGTTGTACCATAAATCACTACTTCATTCTTTTTCTGGCTGAATAATATACCATTGTATGGATATACCACATTGTATATCTAGTTATGAGTTCATGGACATGTAGGTTGCTTTTGCTTTTTTGTCTGTTATAAATAATGATGCTATAACAATTCATGTATAAGTTTTGTTGTGAACTAGTTTTTATGTTCATTTGTATATATGCCTAGAAGTAGAATTACTGTGCCATATTAAATTCCATGCTTATTGAGTCTTTATCATTATGTAATGTCCTTTTAAATTTTTGATGGCTTGAAGACTGCTTTGTCTGATACCAGAAAAGCTACTCCTGCCTTCTTCTGTTTAATCTGAAAGATTGTTTTCCAGTGTCCAACTTTGAATCCGTGAGTATCCTTTGCAACGAGATGAGTTTCCTGGAGGCAGTGGATTGTTGGATCATGCTTTTTTATCCGGTTTGCAACTCTAACTCTTTAGTGGCATATTTAGTCCATTCACATTCAAGTTGATTATTGAGAGTTTATCGCTGTTATAGGACTCTTAGGGGGTTGCTTTCTTTCCTTTTAACTTTTTTACTTATATATGTGTGTGTTTTCATTTTTCTATATCTCTGTTAACTCTGCACTTGCCTGTACTTTTGTGATGGGCATGACCATTCTTTTGTTTGTGTGTGTGTGTGTGTATGTGTGTGTGTGTGTGTGTGTGTGTGTGTGTGTGTGTGTGTGTTTAACACCTTCTTAAGCATCTCCTGAAGGGCTGGTCTGGAGGTGGCATATTTTCTTAGGGATTGGATGTCTGGGAAGGATTTTAATTCTCCATCACTGATGAAGCCTAGCTTGGCAGGGTAGGACATTCTTGGTTGTAATTGCTTATCTTTAAAAACATTAAAAATTGGACTCCAGTCCCCTGGCTTGTAATGCTTCTACAGATAAGTCTGGAGTGATTCTGATATGTCTTCCATGGTAGGTAGTCTGATCTTTCTCTCTCACTGCCTTGAGGACCTTTTCTTTCATGCTTAATTTGTGGAGGCAGATTACTATGTGTCTTGGGGTTGGTGTTCTTATATGATACCTTTCATGGGATTCTCTGAATCTCTTCTGTTTGAATGGTTGCTTCTCTGGTGAGATAAGGGAAGTTTTTTTGGATGACCTCATGTAATGCTTCTGTCATTGTGTCCATTTCCCTTTCTGTTTCAGGAACACCAATCAGGCATAGAGTTGGCTTCTTGACATAGTCAGTCCCACATTTCTTGGAAGATTTACTCCTTCTTTTTCCTATGTTTTTGACAGATTAGGTTAATTGTTAATTCCATATTTTGGTCTTTAAGCTCTGAGATTCTTTCCTCAGCTTGGTTGGTTCTGCTCCCTGTTCTTCTTGTTACTTTGTTATTGATTTTGAGGATGGAATTCTTTATTTCTATAATTTCAGATAGGACTTTTTTTTTTTTTTTTAGATTGGCCAACTCCACTTTTACTCCCTGTGCAATTATGCTGAGTTTTGCTTCATGTTTCTCTTGGTTCCTGTTCATTTTTACCATCCAGTCTCTTATTTCTGTGATTGTTACCTGGTGCAGGTTGTTCGGGGGGGGGGGGGGGGTTCTATTCCCTTGTTTGTGCTCTGATAGCAGGTTTTATTTCAGGTGCTGCCTCTTTAGGACTCTTAGAGTTGCCTGTGTTTTTCCATTGATATTTCTTCATTTGTGACAGGCCTCTTTTCCTTCTCTATAATTCCATCACTCAGTGAGAGAGGGAGAAGCATTCACTCCTGCTCCTTGCTCCACTCTGTGGAAGGTTTTCATTACTGCAGATTATCTCTCCGCACTGCTAAACTAGTCAGACTCGTTTTCAGCCCCTGCTGAGTGTGACTGATGGCTTGCTCTAGGCTGGAAGGGGGTGAAACAACCCAGAGCATCTTAGAATCACTCATCCCACTCCTTCACTGGGCGAGACTTCAGTTCCTGTACTAGCCAGGCATATAGTGGAGGATGGGGCACCCAGATTCCTATGCCTGACATCACTTTCTGGTCTCTGTGTATTTAAAGAGACATTTGCTGGTTGCAGGGTGTTTCACCCATCCAAAAGTATTCACGGTGTCTCTGGCTATTGGCAGCTAGTCCGTTTCTCCCCTAGCTGCCAGTGGCAGGTGTACAGACAGATTCCCTCTGCAAGTGGGTTTTTCCTGCCTGGGGGCTAGCCCCCATGGCAGTGGCTGGCACATAGGTTTTGTTCCCCATTCCACTAGGGCTCTCCTAGCCCACTACTGTGCCCTGACCAGGACTCCTCCGACTTGGGACCAACAGCTTATGCATAGCTGGGAGGGGATGAATTGACTCAAAGCATCTTAGAATCACTCACTTTTCTCCTTCATCAAGAACTTCCATTTCTGTTCACACCTAGCACAGGGCAGGGGATGGGGCACCCAGGATCCTGTATCTTCATCACTTTCTGGTCTCTGTGCACTCAAAGAGACCTCCATTGGTTGCAAGGTGTTTCACCCATCCAAAAATGTTCAGGGCATTTCTGTCTATTAGCACCTGGGTCCCTACTCTCTGTCTTGCTAAGCAAGAGACCAGTCTGCTGATTTATGGTGGCCATCTTGTCTCTCCCTCTTGTTTTTTATTTTTTTTCTCATCTTCTTGCACTTTTTTCAGATCTGTCTTAAAGAATCTAATGCCTTAATTTAAATTCCATGTTTAAACAAACTCCATGTTTAACCTTTTTTTTTTTTTTTTTTTTTTGAGTTGGATTATAACACTGTCGCCAAGGCTAGAGTGCAGTGGCATTGCATTGGCCACCCCAGTGTCGACCTGCTAGATTCTGGCAACTCTTTCACCTCAGCCTTCCAAGTAGCCCAAACTACGGTGTGTGCTACCATGCCCGGCTAATTTTTGCCTTATTGTAGAGACAAGGTCTCTCCAAGTTGCCTGGGTTTGTCTCAAACCCACAGGTTTAGATAATCCACTCACCTTGGCCTCCCAAAGTGCTGGGATTACAGGCTGAGCCACCGAGCCCAGCCCATGTTTAACTTTTTAGGAAACTGATAAATTGTTTTCCAAAATGACTGCATAATTTTGCATTCCCACTGGCAATGTAGGAAGATTCCAATTTGTCCACATTCTTGCCAAGACTTGTTATTATCTGTCTTTTTTATTTTAGTCATTCTACTGAGTATGAAGTAATAATTCATTGCAGTTTTGATTTGTATTTTCCTAATAACAATACTGTTGAACATTTTTTCATGTGCTTGTTGGCTATTTGTATACCTTCTTTGAAAAAATAACTATTCAGATATTTTGCCCAATTTTTATTTGTTTTTTAATTGTTGAGTTGTGATAGTCTTTTTTTTGGGGGGGGGTTGGGGTCTCACTCTGTCACCCAGACTGGAGTGCAGTGGCCGCTCCCGGCCACCACAGCCTCGACCCGCTGGGCTCCGGCGATCCTTCCACCTCAGCCTTCCGGCACGCGCTACCACGCCTGGCTAATGTTTGATTTTTATTGTAGAGATGAGGTCTCGCCAAGTTGGCCAGGCTGGTCTTGAACCCTCGGGCTCAGGCAATCCACTCACCGCAGCCTCCCAAAGCACGGGATTACAGGCTGAGCCACCGAGCCCGGTTGTGGTAGTCTTTATATACTCTGGATGCCAGGACCACATCAGATATATGATTTGCAAATGTTTTCTTCATATTTATGAGATATCTTTTATTTTGTTGGACAGGTCCTTGATGCATAAAAGTTTTTAATTTTGATAAAATCCAAAATCTAATTTTAATTTTGATAAAATTCAATTACATATGGTATAGCATATGGACACATATACACACACAAATATGTATATAAAAATAAGGTCATATTTGAGAATCTTTTTTAAAAAGTAATTATTTAAATATTAGTTTCCAAGCATTTGAGATGATTTAAGAGGATGAAATGAAAATCCATTTTACAGTAAAGCATAATTGACTCTTTTGTAATTAAAAAGGACATTTTGTAAGTTCAAACATTTCCTGTTTGTTCAAATAATAGTGTTCTTGTCCTACGTTCTCATAATATTCTCTCATTTTACTATATTAAGGAAAATTCCTAGTGAATGTCAGAAAGCATTGTTGAGCTTAAGATAGAAGATGGAGCATTCTTCTTTCTTATAAATTTGTTGAAGGGACTCATTCACCCAGTTTTATTGCTAGAAGAGGTAAGTATTTCACATTCCTAGAGGAGGTTCCATCTCCTGCTGTTAAAAAAAACAAATTTAATGGAAGTTCAATTTATTTTCTTCTTGATTGCTTATAGTTTTTGTGTCATATCTAACAAACCATAGCCTAATCTAAGGTGATGAAAATGTGTGCATAAGTGAAGAGTTTTAAAGTTTTAGGTCTTACAATTTGGACTCTAATCCATGTTGAGTTAAATTTTCTATAGGGTGAAATAGGGGTTCAATTTTATTCCTTTACATGTGTATATTCAGTTGTCCCAACACCATTTGTTCAAAAAACTGTTTTTTCCCTGATTTAATTATCTTGGCACCTTTATCAAAGATTAATTGATCATATGCAAAAGTTGGAACTTTCTAAGTTGGAGCTTTTCTCCATACTGCTGCCAATAATTATTCTAAACTATAGATTTGATCATTTTTCTCCTATTGAAATTTCTTCAATGGCTTCCACAGTTTATAACAGGACTACATCTAGAAGTATGCTAGGGAAGGCAGAGACTCTGGAATAAGTCATGGTTAGTTGTGAATCTGATTCCATCTTTTATTAAAAGTGTGACCTGGACAAATAACTCAATTGCAACTAGAGTGTGAACATCACACCAGCAGGGCCCTTGCCTGACTTGTTCACCATCAAAACCCTAACACCATCATAGAGCTGACACTTCACTCATATCTGGAATGAATCTCAGTTTCTTCATCTGTAAAATGGAGACGATTGTATCTAGTTCGTGGGGTTCTGATAAGTATTAAACTATATAATACGCTCCAGTGATTTTCTATAAAAATGGCTTTTACTTAAATATAAAATACATTCGGAAAAGTGTGATGAATTATAACACAGTGAACACATTTGTGTAACCACTATCCAGATCAAGCACCCCAGAATCTTCCTCACAAACTCCCTCTTATCACTGTTCCTACTGCTCCTCCCTATAAATAACCAGTTCCTTTAAAGATTAAGTTCCAGCATCACCTTCCTCCTGAAAGTCCTCCCTGAGCCTTGCAGTGAGGGCTCAATACTTTTCTATATGCTTCTAGAACCCCCTTGACATTGTCATTATCACACTGCATTGTAGCCATCTGTGTCTCATCTGTCTCCCTACTAATTGTTGCATCATCACATACAGCAGAGTACCCATCACTTGGAGTAGACATGCAATAGCCGCGTGGGGAATAAAATCAGCTGATGTCATTTGGAATCTGTGAAGACAACAACTATGTAATTTCAAACTGTTATGATAAAACTTTAGACATCTTAAAGGAATGGTAGTTTGGCACAATAACACAGCAATGGGAGAAGAGTGGGTGAATATGATGTGGGTGAATATGATATTGAGCAGTTATCCAAACAACTCTCCAAAGGTTTTAATTAGTTATCTCTCGATCTTTGAAAAAAGTGTCTACGCGTACGCCTCTGGGTGCAAAATCACTGTGTTGAAAACCCAGATTGCAACAAATAGTTGCAGTGTGTGAAGACAGAGGGAGTTGCCTACACAACATAGTTCAGTTTATCAACGGCATGCATCATCACAACCAGTGTGCCTTCTGCCAGCCTGGGTGGGGAAGGAAAAGTGACAAGGGAGATCTTCCAAGCTGTGTGTCTGTCAGGAGGCAGTGCAGCCATCAGGGAGGCATGTAGGAGTTGTAAGGAGGGCATTTCAGCGTGTAACGGGGGACTCATTGTTAATTGTGTGTGACACATGGCACAGCTGTGAGGGTTTTGTGCCAGGCAGCATGAGCTAGTGCAAAAACATGTGGAAGTAACTAAGCCATTTAGACTCAAAGGGAAGACTTTGTTGCGACTGAGAAGAAAATAGGTGATCAAGCCATTTTTCTTTATAGCACAGAGAAATAACTTGGTGATTCACTAGCTAGTGTACCAGATGGAGTGCACTGTACTATATCCTTGACACAGCATTTTCTGATGTAATAGTCATGGACAAGGGGTGTGGATATGGGTGTATGTGAATGGAGTGGCAGTGGATTGGAGACAAAAATTAAAGGGAATTTTTAACAAATGGATGTGTATGGGGGGGTACATGCACTGTCACGTACACACCACGCATACATTCACGCATACACACACAAACACAGAGACACACACTGACACACACACACGCGCTTTAATAGAAGGAGAATACAAACATTTTTACCAGTGCCAAAATGTTCCTCTAGCTTGGTGGGCTTGAAAAATGATACATCCAGTTTAGACATTTGGCAGGCTGCATGTGGAAAGTTTTCACATCTTGTCATCCTTGTTTTAAGGAGTCTTCCCTGTCAGCGCTGAGAAGGTTAGTGACCTCGGGACTGGGTGGGGAAAAAGGAGAGGTGCATGTTGGTTTGGCAGTGTACAGACAGTAGAAAATGGTCACCAGGAAACTTGCCACGTCTCGGAAGTTCAGTTTAAAGCAAAGACAACCTGCACACCATCATTCTCATTTTGTTTCTCCCTCATGGCAGAAACCTTGCATTTGTTTCTCTCATGTTTCTATGCCAGTAGTGTGGCATGCAGCATATTAAGACTGGAGCTTAACCTTTGTTTAGAAGGAGCACTTACAAATAGATTTGGGCTTAAGTTGTTGATTATTTTAGGTGTTTTTTTTTCACTTAGAGGTGACAGATTGCCTGATGGTTACTGAGTTTTATGTAAGTTTTTGGTCTATCAGAGGACGAGTTGCATACAATTGTCAAATGGTTTGCATTATACTGTGTCATTAGAGAGTTTCAGTTAGATAGAAAGGCATCTGGGTCTACAAAGTCTCAAATGCAGATGAAATTTTATGAGAATTCTATTAGACTGTGGTTTTAGTGAGATATGGTAATAGAAAATCAGAAAATTGTGCTTTATTTCCTATGATAAAAGAAAAACCTTAGATTAAATTGGACAGAGTTTAATTGAACAAAGGACAATTCACAAATCAGACAGCCTCCTGAACCAGAGAAGCCTCAGAGAGACTCCAGTGTGGCCATTGGTGGTGAAGAAGGTTTATGGACAGAAAGAAGGAGAATGATAGACAGAAAATGGAAGTGAGGTACAGAAATAGCTGGATTTGTTATAAACCAGAGTTTGCATTATGTGAATCCGATTTGGACAATTGGCCGCCTTTGGCCAAAACTTGGTGATTGGCATAAGAGTGGATTGCAGTCTGTTTACACATCCAGCTAGATTACAGTTCACTGTATGAAAGGCTAAGGAGAAACTTCTAGGTCAAACTTAAAATATATAAGGAGACAGCTTTAGGCTAAACTTAATTTAACAGCTCATAAGCTATTAATGGACTGCCAGGGTAATGAGATTTGCAGTTGTTAACAGCACCAATCATCGTATTTCTGGATGTCTTCCTCGTTGGTAGAAATAGCCTGACATTGTATAATTCATAGTACATGAGTCCCCACCTCTAATGCCAGGATTACAGAAATTCAGTGATTCGGCTATGAAAAAAGAAATGAATACCCTTTCTTTCACTCTCTACTTCCTTCCCGATTCCCATTCTCCTTTCCATGTACTGTTCCAACAAACAAGAAAACATTTAGGCTACAGAACATACATACCCTCACAACCAATAGCAGAAGGGAGGTAGCCAGAGAAGGTTCTTATTAAAAGAGTGCCGTGGTACAAAATAATATCTTTTGAAAGAGAAAGAAGTTATATTTTGCATGCATTATTCTAGAAACATCAAAGCAATCTATAAAGCCTTCCATAAAATAGACTGTAATACATTAAAATTATAAATATATCTCCCTCCTGTTTTTTTCCAAATAATTTTCAGAAATTTCTCAGTTTAATAGCATGTTATTTCACCAGTGGCATAATCTGTTTTATATCTATGTCTAGCAAAGGATAAACTCTGGTCAGCCTAGCATAATATTATGATTAAAGGAGACAAAAGGCCCACCTGCTAAATATATCTTTCCCTCTGAACACAATTCTTTCTGGTGTTAACCTGTGAAGTCCTAAAGCCTCTTTTGAATGTAAATATGCCTCCTGGGAGTCCGTATTATCACATGAGTGAGGTTCAGAATTATAAACTGTTAGAGCTGGAAAAGAATTGGCAAGCATTTTTGCTCCATACTCATTTGAAAGACGGGAACAAAGACTCTTCCAAGGTCGCATGGTTTATTGGTATGGAACTGGGACTGGACACAGCTTTCCTGAAGGAACTCAAGTCCCCTGTGGAGACCTGCTCACTTCACCTCAGTTCTTTCTTCATTATTTTTTCCATTTCATCCGTTTTCTGTGGATTTTAGTTTTATCAATTCACAGATGCGATGTGGGTTCAAAAGCAGTAAGACATGAGAACAGAAAAGCTGGTTTTTTCAAAGTTTGACATTTTTATTCGGTTCATTATATTTAAAATATCAAAATGTGAAAGGAATTCTGTTCTCCGTATTAGAAGACAGAGTGGATGATGATCGAGATCCTTTTCAGCCGCGATTCCGTAATTCTTTTGAGAGTCAGAACCATAAAATGGCCAGACTATGGGATTTTATCTGGCATTGGCTGCACATCCAATAGAAAGGAGCCTGAGGTCAAGAAATTGTCTCTTGCTCCCCAGGGAAACAGGGAGAGGAGGGGAAACCTGACCCAGGGAGGTGCTTCCTATGATATGTGTCATGCTGAGCTGCCTATCACCAGCCCACGTCAGTCACATGTACTGGGAGTCTTGGGGAGGCAGCACATCTCTGAGTTCAAGGTGCAGGTGCTCCCTTTCTCCCACAGGGCCCTGGCTCAGAGAGAGAAGGGAATGTGGGACCCACGTGTTATGGAGCCTTGGGCCTCCTGCTAACTTCTTGTCATCACAGTAATCTCAGAGGCCTCTCTCCATGCTCCACAGGACTCTCTCTGCCTTCCCAGGCAAGTTTTCCCCTCATGTCACCTCTTCTGAGAAGACAGGAAGCACCATAGCCATCAAGCACCTCTTGCCTTCTGACCTGCAAGAGGCTGTTAAAAATCAAGCCATCAGCCAGGTTCGGTGGCTCAGCGCCTTGGGAGGCTGAGGTGAGTGGATTGCCTGAGCCCGCGGGTTCGAGACCCGCCTGGGCAACTTGGCGAGACCTCATCTCTACAATAAATAAAAAAATTAGCTGGGTGTGGTAGCACGCACCTGTAGTTCCAGCTACTTGGAAGGCGGAGGCGGAGGGATCGCCGGAGCCCAGCAGATCGAGGCTGCGGTGGCCGGGAGCGGCCACTACACTCCAGTCTGGGCGACGGAGTGAGACTCCAACTCAAAAAAAAAAAAAAAAAAATCAAGCCATCTTCTTGAAATGGAGGAAAGAAGTATTTCAGGGAAACGAATATAAATTAATATTTAATAAATCCCGCTATTGCATTCTCCTGTTTTGCAGCTTTTATTTTCTTAATTCTTTTAACCAGTTGCCCTGCTGACATTTCTTATGAAAACTTGACCAGTCGTATATGCACTTCCATCATGCACTTCTGGGTAGAATGGAACATTCATAGATCTGATTGCACGGCTTCCTCTAAGTTCATGATTTATCGTTACAGAGAGAAGTTTAGCAAGTTCTTTTTAAAGACACTGACTAAGTATTTTAGATGGCCAGGAAAATAGATTATTCAAGTTTTTAGAGCATTTAGGAATACAAACTACTGAATAAGATATAAAGCCCAGTATCCCCACCAGGCACAGGAGGAATATTTTTTTTTCCAACAGACAGTTGTCTCCTCCAACTCCCTTAGGATACAGTGAACAATCAATTTCTCTACCACAACCTTAGAACATGAGCAGACACAGGACAAAATCAGGGCAGTCCACCAATGGCTTGGCAGCTTAAGTATCTATCATCAACTTTTCTGGACTTTCTTGAAAAGTAGTTGCCAGTCCTGGCTAGTGGATTTACTTGATTCTATTGGAAACTAAGACCTGGGTGGACTGGAAGCCTCAAGAGCATGTTAAGAAGCCAGAGAAACCAATGTCCCCAAGGTGTAACCAATCATATTACAATCCCTGCTGTCCTTGAGAAGGGCCCCATTTGGCTCCAAATCCTGTGTTCTTTCTACAACATCACCCTACCTAAAGCATAAGTCTTGGTGTTGCTGGCTATCTTTGGGTCTTATTTATTTTGACTAAGTTATTTAAGAAAGTTTTGATAAGTTATTTTAACTTTTTCCTCCACATTTTATGGTGGAGGAGGCCATTTGGGGATTCTCTGGGAACAAAATCCCCAAAATATACCAATATTTCTATGAGAAATTTGTCTTTGAATAATATTGTTTTAAATAAATCTGACATATTCAATAACAGGCCCCCAGAGTTATTGAGGTCAAAGTGCTGAAGGGTCCTGAGGTAGAGATATAGTCGTTGTTTGGGAAATTTTCTTCGTGGTCAGTCTTGTGTAATGAGGGCATCAAGTGACTCAGAGGGCTGGTAGAAATGAGGCAGGAGATTCTTTTCCAAGACTTCACTTTGAGATTCCAAGATTACTGTCTTCTTGACATTTTATCTGCCAGTCACCCATAAATCCACAAGGGCTTCTCATTTTTTCTTAGCCCTCACTGAACTCTCTTGATTGTAACCATTCTATAGAGCAACCTCGCTCGTCATTTCTCTCTATAATCTTTCCCAGGGAGTTTATGTACTTAGCAAATCTAGATGATGACTCTCGAATAAAAAATATGAGGTAGAAAGACCAAGAATTGGGTTTTAGGCAGACTTGTTTACTCTCTCAGTGACTTTGTATGGTCCACCTTGCTTCCCTAAGGTTTTTTTTTTTTTTTTAATCTATAAAAAGAACAGGTGAGACCAGATTATCATAAGTATGTTCTTCAGGAAAAAAAGTGAAGTACCTCAACTGTAGAATTCCACATTGTAACGTTAGTGATAATTCCTGAATTTGTAGAATCATTCTTACTGTCACCCAAGCTCGGATCTGTATTTTCATCTTCTAAGGACCGATGCCTTTCCTTCTATGTCCTACTATACCTGAAATACAGAATGTTGACCATGGCAATCATCCTCTCCTCCACCAAAAATGATGCCCTGCTTCACTTCTTTTCCCAAGTGCCATCCCCAGGCACCCAGGCCAGAACCCACATGGTTTACTTTGACCAATCCTCTTCCTTCATCACCGACATCCTATCAGCCGCCTGGTATGCCATAGTTTAGTTTTGAAATGCCTCGTGTGTGGATTTCTTCCTGTCTACTCTTTGTGTGTGTGAAAATATACGCAACACAAAATTTATCACTTTAACCTTTTTTTAAGTGTGCAATTCAATGGCATTAAGTACATTCACATATGTACAAGCATTCCTCCTACCCATTTCCAGAACGTTTCTATCATCCCAAACTGAAACTCTACCCATGAAACAATGCCTTCCTGACTACTCTTAACCAACGTGTTAAAAGTATCAGAATGTCGGAACTGAGTGGGCTCATCAAAATGGCTTACCACAACCCTTTAACCACAGCCCAGATGTGTTAAACCATGTATTCACTAGGACCGCATTCTCCTATGTCCATATTATATCACTGCTCTCTTTGCTGGCTTCTTGGCCTCTGGGTTCTTCAACTTCCAACCTGTCACATATATGGCTTTGAACTTTTTTTTTCACCAGTTATGCTCTTGTTTCCTTTCATTTTATGCTCAGAAACTGGCACCGGAAGCTTTACAGTTCCATATGATCCAACACCCAGTCCAATGTTCCCACCACTGTTTTTTTTTTTGCTGATTCTTTACTATATCAGATAGTATTTATTGCCCTTAGCTCCCACTTGTTTATTACCTTTTTTGTTTTTTTGTGGTTTTTTTTTGTGATAATAACATGTTTGTTTTATTTTCCTCTGAAATTCAGACAGGTTTAGAAATTTGCCCAGGACTGGGGAGCTAGGGTTCAGACTCTCTTCCAGGATTATGAACTGGGCTTCAGACTCTCTACCAGGACTACAGAGCTGGGATTTGGATTCTCTCCCAGGGCCGACGTCAGGCTAGCGCCTCAGCTGACACAGTGGGTAATGATGTCAGAGATGAGAGGCCACCTTAGCCAGTTGAGTGCTAGCTCCAAATCGCCTGTCCCAGCTGTCGACAATGCTCCCTCTC
Source organism: Tarsius wallacei (assembly GCA_963574415.1). Lineage (NCBI taxonomy): Eukaryota > Metazoa > Chordata > Mammalia > Primates > Tarsiidae > Tarsius > Tarsius wallacei. The sequence goes on from CAUYQG010164577.1 coordinate 19,470, forward strand.
TATCTCCTGCCTTAACAAAAATAACTAGCAGCATGATGGAGCTGTGTGGGCCAGGGTCTAAGTTACTCTTTTCACTAAGCATTTTACTGAATCTTATATTCATCTCCACTTTACAAATCTGACAGCTAAGTATTAAACTAATGATTTTCAATCTTGGCTGCACATTGAAGTCACCCGAGTTCTATTAAAATGTACTGATGTTCAGGTTTTGCCCCTTGAGCTTTTGATTCTGTTGGCCTAGGATGGGAACTGGAAGAACTGTTCAAGGTCACACAGCAGTACCTGGTGGAACCCACGTCCAAACCCCGGCCACTGTGGCTTCGGAACCCAGGCTCTGAACACAGAGTGCTCAGCCCTGGTGTATCAGAACTGGAAAGAAATTTAAAAAAATATTTGAGGAGATGATTATGGGAGTAGGGTAAGAGCTACCTTTAATACTAAAATACAAACAAATGGACAAAATTAACTATTTAGTTAACTGTAGTGGGTAACTAGAATTGAAAACACAGGGCAGGTGCTGTGGCTCATGCCCGTAATCCCTGGGCAGCATAGCAAAGCCTCATCTTTAAAAAAAGAAAAAATTAGCCAGGTGTGGTGGCACATGTCTGTAGTCCCAGCTACTCAGAAGGCTGAGACAGGAGGATCACCTGAGTCCAGGAAGTTGAAGCTGCCATGAGCCAGGATTCTGCCACCTCACTCTAGCCTGGGCTACAGAGTGAGGCCCTGTCTCAAACAAACAAAGAAAAATCACACAAAACAAAAACAAAAATACATAGCCTTAGGCACAAAGCAATATTATAGCTCTTTGGCCAGGATTCAACAAATACATGACTTCTTATGCATCAGTGAAAAGTGGGAAGAGTGGCATGTCGGAAAGTATTGGGAGAGGACATAATAACAGTAACAATATTGTCCTGTTGAATAGTAAGGAGTGGAAATGGAACATGTAATTCTTTAAGTGACATTTGCAAGCCGTTACTTGAAATAAACTCTCATTATGCCATATCTGTGCAAGTCTAATTTGACACAGTGTGGTTCTGGTCATTTAATAAGAACTCCACATATGGAAGTATATATTCATATTGAAAAGAAATAGGACTATGATCTCAAAGGTTTTAGTGTAAAGACTTGTGGATGCTCTGGATGTCCGACATGTTGCTACTTGTTTGAACTTGTGCAGAGGCAAATTTGTTGTCGGTGTCTGTCATGGGAACCACTTGATTGTTAAAATCATGAAGCTGACATCTTGGGAGCATAGCCATTATCTAATTTTGGCTTCAGAGTCAATTCTGGTTATTGACAAATGGTGGGATGGGAACAGAGACTGACTTTGCTGCAAGAAAGAGGCCCTGAGAGTATAATGTCTCTAAGGATCCTGTAAAAAGAGCAGTTATATAATTTGTTGAGATGAGTTAAGTGGTAATCATCCTGATGTTTGACATTTACAAATTCTTCCCATCGTACCAGACATTTAACTTAAGCACACATTTGACACTGAAGAAGTACTGTTCTATGTAATGTACTCAAAATTTGCCAGTGGGTGTGGTGGTTCTTTCCTTAAAGTAAACAGCTTTGGATTTACTAAAGTCATTATAGAATGCAGGGAAATGAATTCACCAGAAAAGTGAAACCCAAGCATCTGAAATGATCCTTTGATCTTTAAAATAGGAAACAGAATGACAGAGTTTGTTGTGGAGATACTTTCCTTTAGCAGTGACAAGGACATCGGCCAATATCTGAAGACTCGCTGAGGACAGCCAGGAAGGCTAACTATGCCACAGGCACGACTTCAATTACTGCAAGGGAGGCAGCGTCAATACAAAATCACACTAATATTTCATCTAGGTCATTACATTGATCCCTTCACTTAGAGAAACGCCATGACCAGACAGGGGAGGCAGTGCTGCTACTGCCTTTCCTTTTCTTGGCGTTGGTAACACCTGGTTTTCACCTGGGGTACATTCTCCCCCTGTTTATTGTCTGGTTAATTGAGATATTTCAATATTGCTGATTATAAACATCTGACTTAAAGCTGGCCTGCACGTAAAACTCCATACGTGGAATCTGCTCTAGTTAAGTGGAAACATACAACAGAGCAGTAAGGAAATAAGTCACAATTGAACTGTTACAACTGAGTGCTCCATCTATATTATACATCCTGATCAAGTTGTTAAGGATAAACTTAAACGCAAAAGCAGCATGTAATAAGATTAGTAAACCATTAGGAAAGCAATATAAGTCCAGAACTAATATCTGGAACTTATCTCTGGACTATAAGTCCAGAAACTAAAAATGTGAAATGCCTACATATACAGTTACTATGAATTCTGTTGCTGAAGAGAAGGGCATCTTTCATTAGCCACAAGGTAGACAGTTACCACATTCAGTTGCTTAATGAATCAAGAATACAGGGCCTTTTCTTCTCTTTTCTTTTCTTTTTTTTTGAGTTGGAGTCTTACTCTGTTGCCCAGACTGGAGTGCAGTGGCCGCTCCCAGCCACCGCAGCCTCGACCTGCTGGGCTCCGGCGATCCTTCTGCCTCAGCCTTCCGAGTAGCTGGAACT
>CAUYQG010164579.1:0-14886 GCA_963574415.1 Tarsius wallacei
ATTTGTAGTTTGAGATCAGTCATTCTGGGGCTCTTCATTGTTTGCATTTCAAAGTCAGTTTTCTCAGTGTCTGCCCTCCCAGGGGTCTGGGAGAGACCCATATTCGTCTTTTGGTTTTCTTCATTTGTGCAGATTTCTCTCTCCTCCTTTCCTTCCCCTTCTTTAATTCTGTTTTTCAGGGAAGGTGAGGTTGCTTTTGCTTCGCTTGTGCAATCTCCTGTTCTTCCTTGTGAGGGTCCTCTGGCTTTGTTCACTTTTGAGATTGGAGTGTGGGCTGTGGGCTGTACTTTTTGCAGTTTTGAGGTTTAATTGAGGGGGAAGCTGTGATTCAGAATCTATATGCTGGTTCCAGCATCCACCTACTGGTGTATGAGCCCACTGGAACCTATTTCCCACTGTCTTACAATCTTTCTGTGCAGCAGAATGTAGGTTTGGTCCCTTGGGAACTGAGGTGGAGGCTGCTGGTACGTGGGCGGGGCAATGCAAGTCTCTGTCTGGAGAATGGCCAAGGTGGCAGTTTCACTTTCATGGATCCTTTTTCTCTGCTCATTTGGGTCTCTGGGCAATCCACTATTATGGACTGTGGTGGCGTGGGAGGCACCAGGGATCAGCTGCACAGCTGGGCACCAGATCCAGAGCACTACCAGCAGGCTGGGGTGGAGGGGGGGTTGGGAGTTCCCTCCTCTGGAGCTGAGGGCCTCCAATCAGCACCTCCTAATGGTATGCTGTTCCTTTACATAAGCCTGGGGTCGTGCTGAGTGCCTCAGCCAGGGTGAGCCCAGAGCTCCAGAGCTCCAGAGCTCCAAAACTCCAAAGGGCAGGCAGTGAGTGGCAAAAGTGGCCCTGGATCACTCACAGGGTATTTCAGTCAGAAATGGAATCAGTTTCTCTGAGGGGCGGGTGCCCAGAGCCTACCAGGGTGAAACGATCTAGCCAGGGAGGGAGCGGAGACCCGAGACTTCCCGTGCATGGCAGCAGCCGGGGGCTGCAATATCCTGTCCTGAGTGGGCCCAAGGGTCCCCGGGCCTAGGACCAATGTCGCTGGTGGTGGGCAGGGGGGTGGGGGAAGGAAAGCAATAGTCTTTTTGGGAACTCACGTTTGGAGAATCTCACAATTCCACCTATGCAGCTGCCATCTTACCGGAACTCCCTCACTAGCTGGCATTCTTATTTCTCCAAAAAGTTTTCCTATTTTTGCTTCTTCCTCCTTCTTTTCTTACTTTTGATAATTATTATTGATTGGTTAGGTATTATAATTCAGTACTATATTATTTTTAATGTCAAATTATCTATGAATAGGACAATGATAGAGTAATCTCTTCAAACTGACATTGTGGCTTTTTGACATATTACCTGTTTTTTACTTGGGAATTTCCTACTTTTTGGCATAGTAAAATATTTTCCATCTTTGTTTATTCTATATATTTTAAGTAACTTGAAGTTCTCTATCTAATTGTGTTAAGGGGATGAAGTTATTGTAGCTGTGTTTGTTCTTGTGGTCTTCCTTCCTTCCTTCCTTCCTTCTCTCTTTCTTTCCTTCTTTCATTTTTTTTTTTCCTGTTTGAGGATATGATACAAGTTTCAGAATTATACATCTCTGAATTATAAATTTTTATACTCTTACCTCAGCTACTCAGAATTCACCAAATCTAATATTTTTGCTGAATTATGAGAGTTGATCATTACAGATTAATTTTCTCATGCACTCAGTACAGTTTTAGAATATATGTGTTTAGGTCTGCTTTTTATAACATCCAAATTTTCTTGGATCCTTGTTTTAAATATTATCTCTCATCTCTTGTTTTTCTTCAAGAATGGATCACCATTAGCTTTCTTCTATTTCAAACACTATCTTACTGCTTTTTGTAAACTTTATCCCTCTCTTCGATTTCTTTTTATTATAGTTTTAGTCAATTTCATTTCACAATGGTCAGATTGGTAATTTTTGCAATATTTGTAAAATACTTTTTATTGTATTTAACTTCTTTCCTAATTTGTGCAATTTTCACTTTGTATCTTTCTCTTGTGTGACCATTTCTTTTCGGAGTTTATGAATTTCTGACTCAAGTGATCTATTTTCTACTTTTAATACTTATTAAAAGATGTTAGTTCAAGTTGAGATCTTATGCTACAGTTTACTTCTGCTATGAAGTTAAATACTTAGGGGAGAACATTTTTCATCAACTGAAATATTTTATAATGTTTGATTTTCGGGTTAGATAGCTTTTATTAGAATTTAAGTATCTTATACTGTCCTGGACAAATAATAACAGGTGATTTCATATTGACAGAATGAAGAATTTGGGTGGCTGTATTTTAAGCTTAGGAGCACCTCTTTCTATTGTAACAGCGTGGTGCAGATTCCTTAGAAAATGACAGTGTTGGAAGGGGGCTCAGTATCTTCTAATTTTATGATGCATTCTGTGTGTCTGTGTGTCTTCACTATCAAGTCTACAAATATGCCTTCCCCTTCCATGTCCACTTCTTATCAAAAAGCTCTATCCTGCTAATTGTGTCTTTTTCTCACCATTTTCTAGTTACTTTCTCCAAATTTCACAATATCAAGTGTCATGATGCACCAGACCTGAGATATGTTCTCATTATTTTTTAAATTAGTGTGGAATCCTTTTTCTTAAGGTAATTCTTATCTGTGTTCTACAGTGATGGGCATTTGTTACCTTCTCTTTTTTATATATAGTTTCTGCCTGACTCTGTTTCAGTGTAAACTCTGGAACAGAATCTGCTGGGGTTTTTAGATATATTTCCCTATTTCTGATAACTTAAAGATTATAGAATTCTCTGCACCATCGTCATAGGACAGGTGTAGATGGTAGGTTATTTTGCTTGCTTCTTTTGTTTATTAATATAGTGTTTAGAGGAAAAGTAGAGAGATTCTGATTTAAGGAGTTTCTATCATCCTACAGTTTTCAAGAAGTTTTGTTTTTTCTTTAATTTATTTCATTTAACTTTTACCACACACAACCCAAACTGTAGGCTGATGGAACTAGAACTGTGGGACAAGACTCATTCTATCGCTTTGTGAAATCAGCATATAATCTTGAAATAATAACTGTGGATTTAATACTTCAGTCCATGGCTAGGAGGCTTTGACTATAGCCCTATGGTTAGAGATTGATGACTAGCTGAAATCTCATGAACACAGGGCTTTAATGAACAAGAAAGCCACAGGTAAATCTGTAAAACATTGACACAGAAGAAGTGAGGTTTATGAGCATCTGATGTATTAAAATATACCTTATTGTATCTGATCAAATGACACAAAATCAAAAACAGACTACATACAATGGGGCTTTCAGATCACTTTTTACTTTGCTTGACAAAGGAATTTTTTCAGTGTCCAGCTATATCCAAGTCCACAATTATTAGGTACACTTTTCTTCAAATTCATTACTGAATTATTAACCATAAGTATTTTTTCAGTCATTTCAGGAAAAGAGCGGTAATTTAGACACGAAATACCATTACTCATTATTCTTTCTCACTGATAGCTTTCTTTGACTTTTTTTTTTTTTTTGAGTTGGCATCTCACTCTGTCGCCCAGACTGGAGTGCAGTGGCCGCTTCCGGCCACCGCAGCCTCGACCTGCTGGGCTCAGGCGATCCTTCCACCTCAGCCTTCCAAGTAGCCGGAACTACAGGCGTGCGCTACCACGCCTGGCTAATTTTTTTGATTTATTGTAGAGATGAGGTTTCGCCTGCCCAGATGGGTCTTGAACCCGCGGGCTCAGGCAATCCACTCACCTCAGCCTTCCAAGGCACGGGATTACAGGCTGAGCCACCGAGCCCGGTTTGACTTTTTTTTTTGTCTCATTCTGTCACACAGGCACAATTACATTTTACTACAGTCTTGATCTTCTGGTCTCAGGCAATCCTTCTACCTCAGCCTCATAAGTAGCTGGTACTATAGGTATGTGCCACCACATCTGGCCATTTTTTTTTTTTTGTAAAGATGAGGTCTCACTATGTTGCCCTTGCTGGTGTCAAACTTCTGGTCTCCAACAGCCCTCCCACCTAAACCCCCCAAAGTGCTGGAATTACAGGCATGAGCCATCACGACCAGCTCTTTGACTTATTTTTAATTCTCATTTCCCACTCCCCCCAACAAAAAAGCATAAAATATACAGACTTAACTCCTGTCCATTTCCTACCACATTCCACCACTAGTTTAAAGCCCAGGAGAGTTCCAGTAAACTCATTCAAAGTCAAATGAATGACTTCCCTTGTACTTATTTACAGACATATATGCACAAAAGAGATGATATTGGATATGCAAGGTCGCTCATTATAGTCTACAAGTATAATTAATTGGGAACAGCCTATACAACTCCTTTAAGTTGTCATCTCTGTAAACTTCCTTGATCCAAGCCAAAACAGATGGAACAACATGTCTGTTCAGTCTCGGAACTGAACTGTTTACCTCAGTGTCATGTTTTGTTTGTGTGTTTGTGTGTAATGTCACTTTCATCTCATCTTTTGATATTGTGATTCCATTCCCTCTGGCCTTGCAGTGCCTTTCAGATTGTATTCTTACTGGTTATAACTTTTACTGGTTAAAACTTTTGTCTCCTCACTCTCAATCACGATGTGGGATTTTCGCTAGCTAACTTGTCTTAATGTACCTTCCATAAATTTTATGTATGTTTAGATCTGGACAAATATACATCTACCTCACTGAGATGAACTGCCACTGAGATCATTCTCTGTGTGCCAGTGGGAACTAGATTGTAATTGATGGCTTCAAAATTCATTAAACTTTTAGTGACTACCTGCCATGTAGCCGGCAATGTATTTGTAGTAGAGATAGGATGGTGAACAAGAGTGATATGATCTCTCCCTTTCCAGAAGTTTCAGTTTCATACGATAAAAGAGTAAGTCACCAGGTCTTTCTGTAAGATGAGTAATTTTATAAAAAAGAAGCCCAATTTACTAGGGGAAAACGAGGGCATATAAAGTGAGATGGAGAGGAATCCTTATCCAGTTAAAGAGAATCTCAATTGAGCAGCATGAACTGAAGTTGAAAGGTTGGAGACTAAGGCTCTTATCAAGCTGTCTCAACTATCTCCAGCTAATTGAGCCACAATAAATGAGGGTCTAAATAATTGCAAAGCAGAAAACACTCATTCCCACTGTGTACCACCCAAATTTCTGATCAAAACAAAATCATGAGCATAGCAAACCAGATGTTGCAGTGTGCATTCATTTTGGGAGGTACTTTGTAACACAGAATAGTTGACCATAACAAAATTTATCTGGTAATTATATGCCACCAAAATAAAAATTTAAAACAAGTAGCATTGACTTTAAAACAGCGAGTGGAATTCAGAAATTCTTTAAAACTGTGGAGGAGGGACTGAAAAACAGTGAAGAATGCTATTGGGGATTGGAAAAAAAAAGTCAATTGTTATGCAGTGGTAGAATGTTTGGCAACACTGTTGCATGAGGACTTAAGAATGGAAAGGACATTTAATTAACTCATGGCTGGGAGATTTGTAGACAAAACATTTTTAAAAATGGCAATTAACTTCTTCAAATTTACTGTGTTAAAATATAACAAGGGAAAATTGAACTAAATAAGGAAATGTTGAGTTTTTGAAGATAATTTAATGGATTTGTAAAGAAGTAAAGCTTTTTTTAAAATAAAACTTATTTTTATCTCTCATCTCTTTCAACAAAAGACACAAAAAAAAATGGCTTCAGTGCACAATGTCCAGTGTAAACTGTAATCTCCTTTGTTAAGACTTCAGGATTATTTCAGGTAGTGTATCCCAGAAATGCTCAGCTACACAAAAGGCTTTCTAAATAAGCATGTTAAGGGAATACCTATTACTTCCCCTCTATTATGAAACAGTTGCTGAGGATCTCAGTGCAATTGTCCCAACACAGAGAATATCCTGTGTCAAATACATAAATGGGTATGGTGGGTGTAGCTGTTACTTAAGAGTGTTAAACACAATAATACCCATAAGAAACCCACAAGAATTAGGAGAATTAAATCAGGAGAAGTACTGCCATTTTTGGGCCATAAGGTATAGAGAGTAAATAATGAAAACAGATTTTGGGATTCCCAAACTTTTGAAGGGCAAGAAGCAAGTTGAAAAGGCAGATATGAGGTATTTCTTGTAGGAAATGATGACTCATAAGGAAGAATGAAGAGGAAAGAATGATAGAAACCCCAGTATGTGGGGTACTCAGCTGTCAAATAGGAAACCTAATCATCCTGAGATCCTGAGGCTGTCATACATGGGGAGGGTGAAGGGGGAGAGAGAGAAAGAGAGAGAGAGAGAAAAAGAGAGAGAGAGAGAGAGAGAGAGAGAGAGAGAGAGATTGAGAGATTACCTTTTGTGTTAGAAATATAGATGTGGAAGTCATCAAAAACAAATAATAATTGAATTTTTTAGGTATATGTAATATATATATATATATATTTGTTCACAGATCTTCAGATCAAGAGAAATTAGTTTGATGAATCACATGTGAAGAGATACTTTTAAACCTGATTTCCGTGATAAGATTCTGGACTTGGGTCAATGCTGTAATGGGATGAATCCTGTGGAGTTTTGTATGGTGTATTTGCATTTCTTATTAGGAGAAAATAATTTTTTTTGAAAGCAGGATTTATTGAGAGGACAGAGAAGCTCCCACAGTGGGAGGGGACCTGAAGGGGTTGCCCAGGAGAATATAATTTATCATAAGAGAGTGGTCTGTGTAGAAGAAAGATGGTTTCAATTTTTTATTAACCTTCCCATTGAAAGAAGAAACCTAATAGACCCACAAAATGTGGCAAAAAATGATGTTCTGGGGACATTGGGAAAAGCAGTATGTGGGGTACTTAGCTGCCAAATAGGAAATCTAAGCATCCTGAGACTGTCATGCATGGTGGAGGGTGGAACGGGGGCAGAGGTGGAGAGAGAGATTGCTTGAAAGATTGTGAAATTATTCCAGGTGTCTTCCTGTGCATGTATTGGATATTTCAAACTCAATACGAGAGATGGGAAGAAGTAATCCCATGACAGCCTGAACTGAAGATTTGAATATATGAACTTAGTTAATGAAAATAAACCATCTTCAGGAATTTGAGTCACCCTAGTTAAAAACCTCATTCATTCCCAATTACAGATGAAACACCTCTCTGGAATGTGCTTAAATTTTTGATCCCACAAAATCATGAGTACACTAAAATGATTACTTATGCCACTAAGTTTGGGGGTTTGAAATGCAACAACAGACTCACATTTAATATCTCCAAGTAGATATTGCCATATGAACCTAAAGATGAAAAAAAAGCATTACTCTGGAAATATAGATGTGGACGTCATCAACACATGTAATAATTAAAGTAATGGAAGTAGACACAACAGCTAAAGGAATGAGAGCGAAAAAGAGAGAAGAGATGATACTAAAATGACTATAAGAGGCAGCCAATTAAATAGCTATACACAAACATTTTATCTAGTCTACTAGAAATATTTATAGCTACTACAGCTGTAAGGGAGAAGCAATTTCTTATCTTGTCCTGGAAGAGTACAGTTGACTGTAAACAGAAATAATGCCGGAATGCAGTTTGAAGGTTGAGTGAGAAGTCACCAAATATGGCATAGAGTCAATGAAGCAGCATGATGTAGAAAAGATGGTTAGTTCCACAGGAAATTGTGGGTTTCCTCTTTCATGATTTGGAAATATCACTGGGAGAAGGTTACTTTCCTAGCATCAAACTATAGTTCCCAGACATGTTTTGTGACTTAGTTTTTATCAACAGGAAGTGAACTTAAGTAATGTTTGTCACTTCTGGGTCAGAATTTTAAGAGCGCTTTAACGATACATTGTTTATATCTGGGTTAGCAGCAAAATCTGAGCACTTGGGGATTGAGATCAGCCTGGGTTCTGAATCAGCATGAGGAGATAAATCATCTACTGACCAGGAACATCTTAATTTTACAGTTTCATGAAAAAAGTAAAATTTTATTTTATCAGGAGGCTGAACTTTTAAGGCTTATTTGTAACAACACCTAGCATTATCTTCTTCTGCAGCATTTCTAAACAGTTTTAATTTAGGATGTTAAAGAAATGTAGGAAAGAGGGATTGAGAGTTTGTAGAGGTCAGATGTGGATGGTCTTATGTGTTCCTGATTGAATTTAGCACATTTTCCTAAAGATAAGTGGTAGTGAATTGACATGATCAAAATTCTCTTTTGAGATGTACACATGGAAAATCATTTGATTGTCTTTGATCCTGGCTTACCTTCCCCATTAATACAAAATGTCATTATAATTTGAGTCTTTTTGCATACATTTGCAATCTATGTCTGTGTTTATTATCCTTTTCGCAGAATGCTCCTGTGCAAGAGAAAGCATGAAAGAAAAGTGTCTTTTTTAGCTTGCAAGAAAATATACAGTGAACTTCTAATAACCCCCCAAATTCACAGGCTTATGTGCTGCAGAAGTTAGATTCGTTGAATGGTAAAATAATAGTACTTTTTTTCCTCCACTGCACTTATTAGTATGTGTCTCACTCTGAAGAAAAATGTAATGAGTGAAATGTAACCATTTGATATCTCTATTATGTGTGCTGGTATGTATAAAGGAAGAAAGGAGAAGACCTTCAAATATCTTAGTTATATTTTCTACAATGGGACATATTACATAACTACTTCTTGTTGAACTGTAATTATAACAGAGCCACCTTTATAAACATGAATACAGGGGAAACTAATTAGGCACTGAGAATAAGCAAATATTATTTTCTTAATTAGATCTTCTTCTATTGGAAATCCTGCTTTGTTCTTGCTACTCCAGTGTGAATGACATTTGAATCATAACAGTGTCTCGCAGAACGGTCTTTCAGGGATGAAAAAGACAGGCGCAATGTCACAGTCAATGAATACCTTTTCAAATCTTTGCTAATCTGAAGTAAATGAAATGCAGTCCCCAAAACAGCTGCTTTTGCTGATTTGTATGCCCACATAATTAGAGCTGAAACTGTTCAGACTGTACATTTTCAGTATTCATATATTTTGATAGTTCTTTTGTCACATATTATTTTTACATAGCCGGTTACTATCTTGTAGTTGGAATGTTCAACTTAAGTTGCATGAGGAAGAGGACAAATGCAATTTGATGGTTTACCAATTACAGACACCCTCCCATTCTCACAAGTCAGTAAATTCTCCTCCCTTGCTCTCTTCCTCTCCTCCTCCTCCCCTCCCTTTATCTTTCCTCCTCTCTCCCTCTTATTCCTCCCTCTCTCCCTCTTATTCAACCATCTCTATTTAGCACATATAATTTTTAAAGAAATGAGAGAAGAGAAGGATCTACTGTCACATTTGGTGTGACTTGTAGCAGTAGGGATGATGAGTAGATTATATCTTTATTGAGATCATTCTTTCACCAGAATCCTTTAACTTTCGAAACAGCTTCTGAGACACACGCTGAGACAGTTGCAAAAGATGTGTGAGAGTAATGACCATGTCCCTTGCATAACAAACACATATGTCATTGTGGGACTAGGAGGCAGAATTACACTGCCCATTGGGATTAAAATTTGATTTAAAAAAAAACATGTATTAGGAAGCTGCTGAGGTTCTAATATGAGTAAAATTAAGATAAGCAATGTTAAACAAGATTTTCTGTCTTCATGATTAAGAAACAATGGTAATTTTTACTGACTATTCATATGTTGGAAATGAAATTTTGTATGAACTTATTGTGCTTCATATCTTAAAAAACATAAAAATAATATTCTGAAATTTACAAAATAATTCTCACTTTTGTTTCCATTCAGTAGTGTTTGGTTTCATTCAATGAGTATATTTCTATCAAGCTTCAATGGTAGAAATGGAATAAGGTTGGAAGTAAGACAAAAATCCAGTAACTCAATAAACATTTTAAAAATATGGTTAAAAATGTTTACTTAAATATATTAAACTACATGATTATTATTTATGTAATTTTTATAATAAAACTCAAGGTAATCATGCTGATCATTCAATGACATAATGTTTAATAACTCAAGTGAATTTTTTGGTTTGCATTACTTTTTTTAAAATTAGACATTATTCTAGGGTCTGTGTTAGATACAGAATGATTAAAATAGAGTAAGAATGAACATTTACAATTACTGATTTTTATAATTTTGACCTGAACAATATCAGATTTATATAGCTTAACTTACAATCTACTCTCAAAGAGCTAAAAATCTAGTAGAATTGAGAGGAACATTTAGAGATTATTAATACCTAGATGGTAATAAATGTTATAACAGAGTAAAATATACCACAGGAATACAAAAATAAACAAGAAATCTTGTTTATTTCTATCTGGGATGAGATCTATCTGGGATGAGATCAGATATGGGAAATTTCATATCAAAGAGCTTTCAGTTTTGCAAAGAGTTTGTCAGGTGGAGGAGATAGAAGGAAGGGAGCAAAAGAGAGACAGAAATAGATAGATAGATAGATAGATAGATAGATAGATAGATAGACTAACTCATAGATATGCAGAGAATTTTCAGGAAATGAAAATCGTCTTGTATTCATTTATCTGAGAACATATTAAACTGGTTCCACATCCAGTAAAATATTTTCTTCAAAAGCATGCATGTCATTCACATATTATATACATGAATACACTAGGGACTTTATTGAAATCCAATTTTTGAATATTTGGTTAGGCTGCATACTATTCAAGTAATTAAAACATAAGTTCAAATTTTGGTGATACTACATTCTATCATTTTGTATTTAGGCATACATTTCATCTACTTGAGTCTGTTTCCTAAAGTGTAAACAATCATATCTGTCACTTAATTTAATGCCTAGAATAGGCACCATCAATAAATTATAGCTCCTCTCTGTTTCACAATAGGTAGAGAGGCTATTTCCTTTGAAACTGAGATAGTCAATTTTATGACTAATATTTAACAAATAATACTTGTTTTAGTGTCAGAAAAATTATGCTTGCCACCTTTGAGGAGTGCTGAAGTTTTGTTGTTGCTTTTGTTGCTGTTTCTTTGGTCTTTATGTTCCTTTGAAGAAAAAAAAATCAACTTTTTCCTACAGCTGTTACATTGGTAGCCTTAAGAGACAGAATCATTTTGGGTTGCTTAGTAAATCTATGAATAAGTGCTTAATTACAATAATAATAAATGTGCATATGTTTTCTTCTAATATTGGAATGATCCATAAGATTGTAGCATTTTTTCACTTACCCATGAAATGTAAATGTTCCACAATGGTTGAATGGTCATAGTTCATCACATATGCCAATTCTCCAACTGACGAATGTGAATCACTGTAGATTAAATCATTAGGTCTTCATCAAAGCCCAAGGTTCTCCTTGAGTGTGAAGAATCACTTAGGTAAAGGTGGCTCTCTTTGAAAGGACAAAACCAAAAGAACTATAGAAGATGTAGGCAGAGCCAGTCAGACCATGCGAGTACCTGTGTGAGTGTATGGATGTATTTGAATGCATGTCTGTGTGCTAGTGGCCATGTGAGTGGCTGACTGAGTGGAGACATGAGAGCAAGTGGCAAGTGACAGGGATCTCCTTGTGAAATGGCTGGTGCTGCAGCTACTCTGCTTGGACTCTAATGCTTCCCGAAGCATAGAAGTGAAGATGAACGCCATTTTCACAAATTAACAAAACCCTTCCCAGGAAGAAGCTGCCTGCCCCACCACCACAGCACCAGGTTGGACACTGGCAGCGAGGGCCATGGAGGGAGTGCAGCGAGGGAACCAGAGGCAGAGTTCTGAAAAATAGGTGGGTATCAGCCACCACCTGACACCTACACTCACTTCCACCATCTCCAGTGCCAGGCTAAGCTAAAGCCTGAGAAGAGAAGTGCTCCAGGAAGCCTCCATGGAACAGCAGATCTGCATCCTAAGACTAGGGGATGATCTCTACATTGCTTCAGGGCAGCTCTCCACAAATCCAGAGAGAATCCCTTCCAGTGCACAAGCCCTGGTGTGTAACAGCCAATGCAGAAAGCCAGATCCACCCCCCCATCACCCTGAGCCAGCTGCTAGGTGATAGACACACACAGTGAATCTAATCAAGAAGGAGGCTGAGTGCTAGCTGGCTCCTCCCTGCACCTAGCAATGAGCAAAAGAGATCAGGAGGGCAGGGTAGAGGCTGGAGGCCCCATTCACCCTCTGCAAACTGAATGCTATGGGAGCTGTGACCATGCTGGGAGAGGAAGGAAGGGGGAGAGAGTCTGGGAGTTGCTGAGTCAAATCATTCCTCCCCACATCCACTTCCCTAAGGGTGTGCACCAGCTATCAGTTGCAAGCAGCAGGGGATGAAGAGTCTGACATCTCAAGTTTCAACAGTGAAGAGGGATGTGCAATAACAGTCCTGCAGTTGCAGAACTCATCATAAGAGATCTCCACCTCAAAGAGACATACTTAAGATTAGAAAACTCAACCAGCAGTTTTTTTTTTCTTTTTTGCTTGTTTGTCTCATTTGTCTACTTTAATTGTTGATTGGTTCTCTCTTTTCTTTCTTTCTTTTTCCTCTATTTTTCCTCTTTCTTCTAATTTCCCTTCTTTCCTTCTTTCTCTTTTATATCTTATACTCATTCTTGGACTCAGGGGCTACACAAACTTATATCCATTGTAAGGTCATATTGTGTGAAGACAGAGAGTGAGTCCCAGGTGGCCCATTTACCAGATAACAAGCACTGTCTCCCCTCAGTAGGTTTGAATCTTTGTGGCTCCTCCCACACTCCTTAGTAAGTGTTCACACTTATAGAGATAGAACAATGCCCCACTCCCAGCCCTATTTTATAATTGAACAAACCCAGACGTCTGGTTCACAGAAATTCAGAAGGTAGAGCAAATATTAGAAGTGATTGGTGATTGTTTCTCCATTTCCCACTAAACAACAGAATTAAAGAAAAAGATAGGAGAACTGCTAAAAAATGAAAAATCACTGATTAGCCTCAGAGTCTTGACAAAGAAGCAGTGCCTGAAAGAACAGCTACTAGAGTACAAACAATGGCTATTTCCAAGAACAGCTTGTGCTCAGAAGGTACTTACAGAGATCAGAGACTCAATGGATAGGATGAATAAAAATCAAGATATTCAAGGGCTAAAACTAACTGAAATTACAACAGAGTTGGACAGACTCAAGAAAGCATATTAAGAAATAGCATAAATATAGAACTCTACCCAAGAAATAAATAACAAACTTGCAAGCATAGAAAGCAGAATTGACCAAGTAGAAGAAAGAATCTCAGAGCTAGAAGACCAAAATATATAATTAACTCAATCTATTAAAAATATAGAAAGAAAACTGAAGAAGAAACTCTCCAAGAGATGTGCAATTTTATCAAGAAGCAAAACCTACATCTGATAAGAATACCTGAAGTAGAAAGAGAAATGGAAAAAACCTTGGAACAAAGATTCCATAAGGACATTCTAAAAAACTTTCCTCATCTGGCCAGAGAGATGACTATACAAGCACATGGAAGAAATCTTATGAGAAGACCAACCCCTAGACACATAGTAATTTGCCTACATAAAGTGGGTATAAAAGAAAAAATCTTAAAGGCAGCACGGGGAAAAGATCAGACTACCTACCAGGAAAGACCAATCATAATTTCCCCAGACTTATCTGCAGAAATACTACAGACCAGAAGGGATTGGACCCCAATCTTTAATGTTCTCAAAGATAAACAATTTCAACCAAGAATTTCCTACCCAGCCAAGTTAAGCTTCATCAGTGATGGAGAATTAAAATCTTTCCCAGACATTCAATCCCTAAGAGAATATGCTGCTTCCAGATGAACTCTACAGGAGACACTTAAAAAGGTAATGTGCACAGAAGAAAAAAATAAACAAGAGAAAGACCATACACTTCACATGATCACAAACAACACAGAAGGAACAGATCACACAACACACCCACAAAAATGAAAACGCACACATATATTAGTGCAAAAGCTAAAAGAAAGCAAAACAGCCTTACAAGAGCCTTATGACAGGTATAAACTCACATTTCAATAGTCAACCTGAACGTGAATGGACTAAATGCACCACTGAAAAAACATAAAATGGCAAACTGGATAAAAGACCATGACCCCAAAAATGTGCTGCCTCCAGCAAACACACCTTATGACAAAAGACACCCACAGACTTAAAGTTAGAGGATGTAGCACAAATTTTTAGGTGAACAGAAAAACAAAAGAAAGCAGGAGTTACAATTTTAATATCAGACAAAACAGCTCTCAAGCTATCAAAAATTTAAAAAGATACAGAAGGACACTATATAATAAAAAAAGGCTCAATCCATCAACAAGAAATATCTATCCTAACCATATATGTACCCAACACAGGAGCACCAGGATTTATAAAGCAACTACAAAGTAAACTAAAAAAGGACATTGACTCTAACACTATCATAACTGGAGACCCAAATACCCCACTAAAAACCCTAGATAGACGATCAAGGCAAAAACTCAATAAGGAGATCTGGAACCTCAACTTGAAAATTAACCAAATGAACTTAATAGATACCTACAGAATACTCCACCCAAAACCCACAGAATACACATTCTGTTCACCACCATGTGGAACATACTCCAAGATCGACTACATTCTTGGCCATAAATCAAGCAAATACAAATTTCACAAGATCGAAATACTGTCATGCAACTTCTCAGACCACAGTGGAATAAAAATAAATCTCAACACCAACAAGATCCTCCTCCAATACACACAAAGACATGGACACTAAACAGCATGATGCTGAACAATTCCTGGGTCAACACAGAAATCAAAACAAAAATTAAAGGCTCTTGGAAACAAATGAAAACAAAGACGCATCTTATGAAAACCTCTGGTATGCCATGAAATCAGTACTAAGAAGGGAC
>CAUYQG010164580.1:0-32358 GCA_963574415.1 Tarsius wallacei
CTTAAACCAATAAACCATCCCCCATTTCTGTTCTTTCTTTTTCGTTATTGCTTTCTTTCTTTTTTTTTTTTTTTTTTTTTGAGTTGGATTCTCACTCTATTGCCCAGGATAGAGTGCAGTGGCATGCTCACAGCCACTGCAGCCTGGACCTGCTGGTCTCAGGTGATCCTTCCACTTCAGCCTTCCAAGTAGCTGGAACTAAAGGTACGTACCACATCGCCACACCTGGCTAATTTCCTGTTCTTGTCTTTTCTTTTTTTTTTTTGATTTATTCTAGAGATGAAGTCTCGCCATGTTGCCTAGGCTAGTCTCGAACACTTGGGCTCAGGCAGTCCTCTTTCCTCAGCCTCCCAAAGTGCTGGCATTATAAGCATGAGCCACCATGGCCAGTTCCTATTCCCCATTTATTAACAGTGTTGTCCAACTTAGGTTACCTGTGTTCTTGTTCATGATAAATCATGAGCTGTGATTGGGCTTAGAATAGTTTAGCACACACAGCTCTTTGGTTCTTTCAGGTAGATTTAGATAGCAAGAGGCAAGTGAGGTTTAACTGTTCTTCCAAGAGTTGAGACACGGGACATCAAGAACACAAGACTCTGACCAACTTCTGCTACAGAAGCAAAAGTTTACTAATATGTAGGTACAAAGTTTTATAGCCTATTCTGGAAGCTTGATGAAGTTCTAGCTCTATGTTCTTTTAGATGCCTGAAAAAGTGTCTTTCAAAGAAAGTATGTCTGGAGCAAAGATGACAGTATTTCAGAGGGAGCACCAACTCACCATTGCTCAGAATTAGGGGACTAAGAACCATTAGGGATTAAAAATAGTAACTACCTCATATTGTTTTGTGACAATTAAATGAGCTAATATATTTAAATCACTCAGAGTATTCCCTGTTGCAAATAATTGTTAGTCTTATTATTACTATTATTATGAAACCATTTATTATGATAAAGGATGAAAGGCTTTTTAAATTCACATACTCTGTCTAAGAAGTGAGGTGGGTCTATAAAAAATTTGTCTAATCCACATACCTTGCATATTAATGATTTCACCAAGGAGAACTATTTGTAACTTTCATTACACCAGTTGATAAGTCATTGATTCCACCAATGATGACTCATTTTTAACATATATCACAACTAGTGAGTAAAGCCACATCATGATTAGAGATGATAATAGCCCAAGTTTTGTGGAAACCACATTTGGCTTCTGACTGGGATGTTGGAGCTTAAATTCCTGATGAAGGTACTGACACTCCTGGGGTATAGAAGAACATTAAGACACATTTATGTCACACTGTCTGTGCTGAAAACAAAAAAAATTTGTTTTAGTTGGAGTCTCACTCTATCGCCCAGGCTGGTGTGCAGTGTCACTTTCACAGCCATCACAGCCTCGATCTGCAGGGCTGAGGCGATCCTTCTGCTTCAGCTTTCTCGGCAGCCGATACTACAGGCATGTGCCACCACGCCCAGATAATTTTTTGATTTATTGTAGAAATGAGGTCTCACCAAGTTGCCCAGGCTGGTTTCAAACTCCTGGGCTCAGGCAATCCTCTTGCCTCCATCTCCCAAAGTGTTGGGATTATAGGCATGAGCCAACATGCCCAACTGTGCTGAAATTTTTGAGAATAAATTACAGTTAGCCAGACATCATGTTTACGCCAACCAACCAGTTATTTTCTCATCTAGGAACAATTTGTCGGATGCTGCCTCAGTTTCCCTTAGATAATGCAAGCAAGCACAAGGATTGACTAGCTAAAGAGATACAAATTAATGAGTAAGCACAAGTTTATTTGCTTCATTCAGAATATTAGGCATGCTTTTACCCACAATACTTTCTCCCCACTATCTGGACAGAGAATTACTCCTTGCTCCACAAAATTACAACCATCTATAACAAATATTGCAGCATCAGGATCACAGCATCCACCCTAGAACTTCCCAAGTATTGCAAAGGTGCCCTACACGTCTGCCTGAAACACTACAAGTGACAATTTTTTTTTCTTTCGAGGCAGCCATAAATATTTTCTCTTTAGCTCTTGAGGCTCCAGTAAAACTAAGATTTCTGGCCTATCCTTTCCCTAACCCTGCCTTTATCTCCCAAGGCCCCAGACAGTGTAAGGCAGGAGGGATGAGGGTGGGGGCTTCTTCATTGGATGCTCTTGGGAAAGCTAGCAGGATCTTCGACACTTATTCTATTTCTATAGCTTTACTTCATACAAATAACTCATCAGAGTCCCAGTCCCATCTATTTTTAGAGAATATCAAATACAGCTGATTCTCATTACTCACAGATATGGATTCACCTCCTCGCTAAAATTTATTTGTAATTTTGACACTTTGGTGATCCTAAGTAGACATGCAAAGGATGGGAAAAAAATTGAATCCTTAGTCCACACATTCCTGGCTGAGGTTGAACAAGACTGTACTCTGCCTTCTTGGTTCCTCTCTCATACTATAAACAAGTGCCCTATTTTCAGTCTTTTTAGTGCTATATGTTTTACATTTTTGTGCTTCTTGTTGGTGATTTTGTTGTTTAAAATGGCCCTCAAACATAATGCTGAAGGGCTATCTAATGTTCCTAAGTGCAAGAGGACTGTGATGTGCCTTACAGAGAAAATGCGTGTATTAGTTCAGCTTCATTCAGGCATGAGTTAGAGCACTGCTGTCATGACTTCAGTGTTAACGAATCAACAATACGTATTAAGTAAGGTACCTTTATTCAAAAGCACACATACAACAAGGTTATGTATTGAAATGAAAATGTTGTGACCAGAGGTTTACAGGAACCTAACCCTGAACTTTTCCCTAGGAGCAATAGTTCAGTCTTTGCCCATTCAGTGCTCACAGTGAATTTATTTACCATAACTACGGCGGATAGTCAGAATTGATTGTATGTGCTGAGAGACTAGATATGTTTCACATATGCTGAGCACTAGAGGGAGTATGAATGAAGACTTGACTCCTATCCCCTTCAGGAATCTACCACCAAGTTGTAAAGGGAAGGACAGATTAACACCACATAAGAGGGTTTTGGAAAACAATGTAAAGTTCTAAATTACTTATAGATGAAATGGAACTGAATGTATTGTGCATGCTAATCATCATGAATATGCTAGAACTGTATAAGAGTAGAAAAAATGCCTTCATTGCAGGGAACATTTGATATATTTTAAAGTACTCCAACATTAACTATTGCATTATATCCTTTCTATCCTGTGGGACTGTTAGGAAAGATAAGAGCATGACTATTTTATAAAGGAAGCCATCGTGCCTCAGGGAGAGGCTAAGTAATGTGAGAGAACCAGTAAATGGTGGGGTCAACGATGTGGCACAGGTGTCCTAACTCCTAATCCAAAGTGTTTTCCATGCCAACACTATGAAATTCTAAATTAAGACTATGGATCTTGGTCAGGTGCAGTGGCTCATACCTGTAATCCCAGCACTTTGGGAAACCAAGGCAGGAGGATCACGTGAACCCAGTAGTTTGGGACCAGCCTAGGCAGCATAGCGAGACTTCATCTCTCCAAAAAAGTGAACACATAAAAATAAGCCAGGTGTGGTGGTGTGTACCTGTAGTCCCAGCTATTTGGAACACTGAGGCTGAAGGATCACCTGAGCCCAAAAGGTCGAGATTGCAGTGAGCAATGATCATGCCACTGCACTCCAGCCTGGGTGACAGAGTGAGACTTTGACTCATAACAAAGCAACACAACAACAACAACAAAATCAACAAAAACAGAAAATGAACCTATACTCCTGAAAATGTACTGTGGGGATTTTTCCTTTTGCTTCTTACTTGATGTTTTAAAAATGAATACTCATGACTCTTATAAGTGGTTTAAAATACATGTGTTACAAAAATAACAAACGAAGAAGAAATGGCTTGGGGACAAGAGCAAGAACAATTCTCAGTGGAAGATGCTGGTCTTTGAGCAGCTATGAAGGTTGAGAGATGCAGTGTATGCAAATAGATAAAATACCTTGCTTAACCAGGCTAAGTCAGTTCAATGAACTATTGAAGAATTACTTTTGACAGAAATTTGAGCTGTTGGATCGCTACATAGGTGATTTAGGATCCCTGGCCACTGTTTATATCGTGACCAGTGGAGTCCCATAGTTGACTCTTTGAATGGGTAAATAACTGATTTAAATCAAATTCTCCCAGAATTCCTTTTTTTTTTTTTCAAATACAGGACTTTATATATGTTGATAACGTATTATATACAATGACCATTCGTATACCTAACGCTGATTTGTACCCCACATCTTTAAAATAAAAATTTAAAAAAATCTAAATGTACCAGTCACTCTTCCACACTGCTAGTCTCCTTCTGTACTTATTTTTTGAGATAATACTTAAATATGTCACCTGTGAAGCAAAAACAAACAAAACAAAACAAAAACAGATTTTATATATAGATGGTGAGAATCTAGTGAGAAGTCATGCCTGTTCAGAGTTGTTTTCCTTTGTCTTTAAATAAACATATAGACAAAAAATGTCCAGCTAGTCATGACATAGTTATCTTTTGGAAACCAGGGGGATGTTTCAATCATAGTCCCAAATCTTAATTGCTAGCCTTCAGTGCTGGGGGTCCTCCTGCCAAGCTCACTTGGACAGCTAAATTTTTAGTACCCTTAGGGGAGTGTTGGCTTTGCTGGTCTTTCATCCAGGCTGCACAGCTTTCAGTTCAAGACACTGCGTTTCACCAGCAGATTATAAATCTCTTCTTTTCCTTGGAGATACCAGATTTAGGAATTTTTGTTCCCTGACGCTATTTTCTTTATGAGACAAGTTGAGAGAAAGGCAGAATTCCGCCCTTAGAAAAGATCATCACAGCGGGGCTTCTATAGGGATCTTGGGAGTTCTGAAATATCCCTCAAGTGTTGACTGAAATACAAGCAATTTCATTCATACCATTTCTTCCTTCTCTGTCTTCTTCTTCCTTTCTCTCCTGGCCCCGTCTCTTCCTCTCACCCCAGTCTTCCACTTTATACCTCTACCTCAGCTGCCAAACTAACTCATACTTTTTCCTCCTGGTGAGTTTTGGTCCCCTGAACTTCCGCTGCCTTATATGAGATATAATACTATAGTGGGAAGAGAACACTTTGTTATGAGTGATATGTGTAATTAACAGATCATCAAAACTGATGCTTGAGTAGATGGTATCAAGCCATATTTAGCAGATTGGGTTTAAACACCTGGTAGAACAAGTTTGGCCCAATAAAAAGAGCCGAATTCTTTCCCTTTTAAGAGCTCTAAAGACACTGGTTACATCTAAACCATAGGGGTAGGGGAAGGGTGCCATTTGCCATTGCAGTGCAGACGGAGGGATAACCTGGCGGAGGCACAGAGTTGCTTTTTAGGTGTTCCCGCATCGCCGTACACGTGTCCCTTTGATGTGGGGAGAATGCGAGGGAGAGGCAAAGCAGGGCGATTTTCGTGGGAAGCTAGACCAGCCTCCCTCGTTACATAGGCTCGTCCTCTGCATTGCATCCGAGCTTCAGTGATTTGCTGTTTGGAGACTGCAGATTTGCATAGAGCCCCTTGCTTCACCAGCGTGTGTGGCTTTTCTTTTCTTTCTTTCTTTATTCTTTTTTTTTTTTCTTTCTTTTTTCCTTTTTCCTCTCCCACTCCTCCGTCCGCTTCTTCTTCCTCTTCCCGGTTCTCTGTCCCCCTTCCGATTCCCGCTTCCTTCATAAGGGTGCACTCTTCCTTCTGCACCCCTCGCCGGGCGTAAGTGTCAGGAGGCGGCGGACGCGGAGATCGCCTCGGGAGCAGGCGATGCGCGCCGCTGCTCCGCGCGCTGCCCGGGGGAGGCTGGCGCTGGCGGGCGAGCCGGCCGGGGCGGAATGGAGGGAAGGAGCGCCTCGCTTCCACGGGGTCTGCTTCTCCTTTGAAAGGAGGTTGGGCCGGCGAAGTGGCCTCCCCAGTCCCCACACGCAAAGCTAAATGGATTTACCTAGCGGATTCGCGGTGGATGGCTGTCATGTAGAAGTGAGGACCCTCCGGGAGGAGCTTTAAACAATTTCTCGGCTCCCCACCCCCCGGCACGCGCTCGCGCCCGAAACTCTTTGGGAGTATCTCTCGAGAACCTGGAGCCCTGGAAATCGGGGAGCAGCCACCCGCTCCGCGCTTGCTGTTCCCCGGGGCTGCCTTTCCGGACGAGCCCCTCGCCAGCTGCATTCGCCTCGGCTATGTTTCGGATTGTTTGGGGTGCAAGGCACGGCGGACTCCAGGACCCCCAGAAGACTGTCCGAAGGAGGGAGACGATGGGTGCCCTGGCGCGGTGAGGCGGCCGGCCGCTCAGCCCACCCCGCGCCGCCCGCTTCCCTGCGCCCTCTGCTCTCCCCGCGCCCCAAACTTTGCCTCCCGCGGCGGCTGCCCCTCCGCGGGCGCCCCGCCATGTACCAGAGGATGCTCCGGTGCGGCGCCGAGCTGGGCTTGCCCGGGGGTGGCGGCGGCGGCGGCGGCGGCGCAGGGGGGCGCCTGGCCCTGCTCTGGATAGTCCCGCTCACCCTCAGCGGCCTCCTCGGAGTGGCGTGGGGGGCGTCCAGTTTGGGAACGCACCACATCCACCATTTCCATGGCAGCAGCAAGCATCATTCAGTGCCTATTGCAATCTACAGGTCACCGGCATCCTTGCGAGGCGGACACGGTGGGTCTGCGATGCCAAGTTCTCGCGGGTTACCCCTCGCGCCCCCCTTTCGCCCCGCACTCGCCTCTGGGCCCCTAAGGCTCAGAGAAGCGGGCGCTCGAGAAAAGGGAGGCGCGTTTGGGTGTGTTTGGTGGGAGCCACTTATCCCTTTGAAGACAATAGAAAGGGGTTGGGGGAAGAGGCGTCGCGGGTGTTTGTGATGAGGGGTGGGAGGGGCGTTCCTTGTCGAGGTGCAGGGAGAGAGCTGTGGGCACCAGCCTGGGCCGGGTGGCCAGGACCCGCGGGAAGGGGGCGTCACTCGTCAGAAGGTCACTCAGTGGCCGGATGGGGCGCAGCGCACAGTCAAGGGACCTGAGCGCCAGAGGGAGGAGGGCTCTGCAGAACCTTTTGTCTGTGCCGTTTGTGCTGCCCCACCTCCCTGCCCATCGTCCTGGTCTGGGGGAGGGAGAGATTTGAACCCTCAGCTTCCTCCAAAGTGGCCCAGACTGCAGTGACAGCCAGGCAGTCCCGGGACTCACTCAGGAGGCCAATTCCTTTTGCTTCCACATCTTCCCCTAATTGGAGAAGGTAGGAGGGCAACCGAGGCACCCTCTCCAATGCAGGATCCCTTACCAGGCAGGGAGGGGACCTCTGGACACCTTCCCTCTTCCATCCACTCCACACATACCTATACTTTTTTTTCTTGGTAATTAGGCTGAGTTATTTTCCTAAATGGAACAGAGAGAGACTTGGCTATGCAAGCCCATCTCCCTGAGGATCATGACTGAAGGCTATTGTGACAAGGGAGGTCCTGCTTCCTTCTTCTTCAGTGTTTAATGCTTTCCAGCAAGGATAGGTGAGCCAGTGCTGGCTGGACTAAGCCAGGAGGTCTGCTTGGAGGAGGAGAAATTAGAGCTAAGGGAAGCTATTCTCTTAACCCTAGTTCCTTTGTAAAAAACAGAGTGTGAAGAAAAGCCTTGGTTGGCAAGGTTTCTTCTCCAGAGTGGCAAAAAACGTAGTTCCAGATTTTGCTAATGTTCATATAAATGCCTATTTCAGATTCCCTGAATTGCTAAAATATAAAACATCAAACTATTCTTGTGAATTGTTCCCCAATTCCTATTTTTTCTTCTCCCCCAGTGTAAAATACACTCTTTTAGAAGTTGTGGACACTTCTTTATTTCCCTTTTCCACCTCTTTCTT
The DNA here is from genome assembly GCA_963574415.1 of Tarsius wallacei. Lineage (NCBI taxonomy): Eukaryota > Metazoa > Chordata > Mammalia > Primates > Tarsiidae > Tarsius > Tarsius wallacei. Next base: position 7,842 of record CAUYQG010164580.1, read on the forward strand.
CCAGGGCCTGCTCATCTTTCAGACTTGGTTCAGCTGGGGATCTTTGGCTCCTCTCCTCTATGTAATTGCCCTCCCCAGCAGCTGCTGGTGCTTCCAGGATAGGCCCCTTTTCCAGGGATGGAGGGGGCTTCTTACCTGGGGGCCATTCACATTAGGTATGAGAAGCTACAGCATAATCTAACTGAAGAGAGGACAAGTCCCCCTGGAGACTCCTCTTTGGGGGTAGAATAGGGAAACACTTTCCTGTGGATCCTAGGAATTGGTTCCTTTTCCTCTTCTCCTAGTTCTCTCAAGAATTATTTCCAATAAAAAGTGGTGAGAATGGAGACAGGAGTGATGCCCAAACCAGGGTGCCTTCTTTACAGGTAACAGAGAGTGGATCGCTCTAAAAGAATAAAGAGTTTCTGGTGATCTCACAGCTGGCTCACAGTATTCTAGGAGCTTGTTGATTCCTTTACCTGGGTGCAGTTCTCAACCACTGCCCTGCCTTTGTGTGGAATTGTGTGAGTCCTGTGGGAGGGAGGCTAGCCAGGGTGCAGGAGGGGCAGACAGAGCGTGGGTGGGTGGGTTCTGTGAGCCAGATGGGGGTATGCAAGGGGGTGGGCCACCTAATTGTACCAGTGGGAAGCACTTAGCTAATAATCTCATATGCATATTAACTTCTTTTCTGTGTCTGTGCCTCTTTCCAGAGGGTTGAGGCAACAGAATGGGGAGAGCACCCGAGGATGTGGGGAGAGGAGGACACCAAGGGGTCTCTGCTGCAGAGTGGGGCACTCCTTTCTCCTCACCACTGCGGCTTCTGCCCCAGGCAGGCGCCGTCTGCTGGTCTTTACAATCATTTCTTTCCCTCCAGAATACAGTGATTGTCTGTATGTGAATGAAAAATCAGAGGCATCGATCATTGAAAAGGAGAAAGAATAGGAGGATAGTGAAGAAAATCATGTGTGATCAGCAGTTGGTGTTATTCTTTGGGGTCAGATAACTTTTTCTGTGAAGGTTTCATTGTATAGTCATTTTTATGTGTTTTTAAAACTCTGGCCACCCTCCTCACACTCACTCTTTTGGAAGAGACTGTGCCCCCCTCCCCCTTTTTTTTCCTGATTTTTTTTTTTCAATTAGAGAAACAAACTTACCTGCCATTATCCAACCCCTGCCAAATAAAAGCCAAGTGTAAAATTTTCATACTTTATCCATTCCTTCTCTTGAAAGGAAGAATATTAACTCTATAGAGGACAGTCAAGGAACCATTAGAATGAAAAATAAGCCCCTGAGGTTGGGGGATGGGGAGAGAAGGTGAGGTGGGAGTGCAGAGGGGCTGAAAACAGGGCAGGCAGGGTGGTGACTTAGAGAGAAACCTAATAAGAAAGAGGTGATGTTGAATTTGTTGGTTCAGTAAGCTCCCTGAATATTTAGCTAATTATTGGGACAAAGGACCCACCAGGAAAGAATCTTTGAGCCAGGTAGATGAGGGTGAAGATGAAGCACAAAGATAAATGACAATATAACAATTTCCTAGCTGAAAGTCTAAACAGGTGAAAATGAAGCTTAGTTTAAATTTTGAGACATATATGTGTAGAGGAACAAATGAACCAGCCTGCTTGGTTGTATTAGAATTTCTGGGAATCAAAAGATTTTTTTTTTCATAATAGGGAATGCATGTATACACTTGAATGTACAAAAGAAAAATTCATGATTGGTATATTTTAAGTATAAAATTGAGTCTCCTATGTTTTGAAAACTGCTGGGCTGACTATCCAGGTTCATTCTTCTTCATTTTCTCATCTTGCCATGCTTCATTTGCACGATTATGAGGTGTCACTTACAAGGTTTGCAGGGTGCAGAGAGCGCTCATGGCTACCCTGAGCATCTTTGTGCAAGCTGACCCAGTTGCAGAGATTATGATGAGGATTTTTTTTTTTAAGAGCATATGAGAAGCAGGTTTTGAGAACACTGCAGGGCCCCACTTTATTTTGCATGTACTTAAAAATACATAAATGGTGAAACTACCTTCATAGAAAAATTGTTGGGGTTTTTTTCCAGTTTAATAAACGGAGAACTGTGTGATTGTACATGATAAAAAGCCAGCCTGCTTGTAATTAAGAATGCTACTTAACGTCAACAAGAGTCCAGAATAGAGCAGTGTGCTCAGCCGGTACTGCTTATGGGATGTGCCATATGTGGGGAGTGTAGAATGATGTCAGTGCAATTCTCAGGTTCCCTTCTCGGCTCCTGGCTTTCCTAAGTGCCTCTGCATACTTTAGAAAATTAGCTTAGAGTCTCTCAATAATTTCAGGAGATAAAAGAAAGAGAAAGCCATCACAGATCTGAACATACCAGTGCTAGTCGTTCTCCTCCCACAAATATGAGCTCCAAAAATTATATTGGCGTGATTAGCTAATACTATTAAAGGGCAAAAGGGCTTTCCCAGAAGGAAATGTTAACAGAGTTTAAAAGTGTGGTTTGTAATTGAAGTTGCCCAATGGTGTTAGAAAAGGATAATAATTATATCTTGAATGTATAATGTTTCTCTTTCTGAGGCACGTTCAGTACATGTACTAAACTTCTAAGAGGAGTGGTGGGTTTTGGGAGGGAGTTTGAATATCATTTTCTTGTAGGGATATCGAGGCACTCCTAGATGGGCCAAAAAATGGAGCCAGATCTAGGATCAGAGTCAAAGAGGAATTAGAATCAAGGCTTCATGGCTCATAGCCCAGAGCAATTCTATGAGCTCAGAGGATTTTAAACTCTAACTAAGAGGGTCCTCCATGTGGTTTAATGGTTGATCTCTTGGAGAAGAAATCATTACAAGAAACATGGCCCAGAGTTTTGCTTTCAGCATGTTTTAACAATAATGTACACTATAAGAAGGGCTGACACCTCATTCGTGTCCCACAGATCACTTCATTGATTCTACCAAGGAGGTTTTTGCTTTTCTGTTTTTGTTTCTCTAGGAGGCAGGAGCTTGCTGTTTGATGGGGTGATATCTCTATCCTTTTGTGTGGCAACCAAAAGAGTTAGTAAAACATTTCACAGTAACTCTACATTGAAGAAATATTTGTCTATTAATGTTTAATATTAATTATTTGGTAATTAATTCATATTGTGACCCAGAACATTTTTGGCTATAACTTTTCTGCTGAAATAGACATTGCTGTTCCACACCTTTTCTTTAATTTGGTTTCTTGGACAAAAATTTACATCACTGAAATGCTGTTTTCAAAGATGGCCAGCTAATATTTTTGGAAGAATCTTTGAATCAATCATGATCGAGTAACCCTGGCACTCTAGAGTCATTTTTGGTTGCTTCAAACAGTAATAGATTTACTCTTTAGATTGTTTGTTAACTCATTTATTCAGCAAGTATATCATAAATGCTTACTATGGGAATATGCTTGTGTACCAGGTACCATGAAGGGCCAGAGAATAACAAAGATAATGAGAATAAGGATGAGGGAGGAGGAGCCAAAATGCTGAAGACACAATCATCAAGAAGTTTACAACTTAGTTCTAAAAATCCAAGCTATTGTTAGAAAGAGTTCATTCTTAAACAGACAAATAAAGCTTCCCCTTAAAAGCAGGTAGTCTCCAAGCATAAATGCCAAAAAAAAAAACCCCAAAAAACAAAAAACCATAAAGTTTATGTGTATGTAGGAATAATCTGGGAGTCAACATGAAATGATCTGATAAAAACATCAAAATAGTAAATTTTATGTACATCACTTTTATTGTTCTTTATTATTAATGTCCTAGGAAGAACTCCTTGCACAGTTTCCTTTCACCAAGCTGCTGTCTGTATTTCTTCTAAAAAACATACAGCCTCTACTTTTCAAATAGAGATAAGACTTGTTTTGCAAATGTATTTAAGACAGGGATTCATTGATTTAAATTTACACTAATCTATAAATAATTGAGACTGCTTGGTCTGGTGAGGTTAATTCTCAGAAACATATCTAAGCAAAAATTTGGCCAGTGCCATTTACTAGCATTGTGTAAATTTACTAAGCTACTTAGCTTTACTAAGGATGCTTTCTCGATCTATAAAATTAAAACACAATGAGTTCTATCTTAATGAAGAATAAATGAGACCCTGAGTTTGAAAAATGCCCAGATTATAATAGGCCCCCAATAAATGTTCTGTTTCATTTTTTTTAATAACTAAAAGTGACTTCAAAGAGTAGCTACATGTAGGGGACATCGCAGACCTTAAAATTGGGGGACCTGAATTCCAGGTCTGATTCAGTCAGTTATTAATTCTGGAATCCAGTTACCATGTGAAAAATCAGTTCTTTTTAGCTTAAACGTTTGAGGAGTATATTCCTCTTATTTTATAGATGTGACAGCAGAAATTTAAATAATTTAACTGAACTAGACCCATCAGGCCACAGCAAATCAATAGTAGAGTTGGAAGGAGAGTCCATATTGTCAATCTCATCTTCTTCCTCATATAGATTGCTCTCTCATGTAGCCTGTGCTCCAGTAATGGGGAAGGGTTGCCCTCATTCAACTGTACTTTCACTTGAACACTGTATAACCAAAGGCAGTTATTTTTAGGCAATTAATTGGGATTAGCAGCTTGGTCTTTGACAATAGAATAGAGTAACTGAACTTGGATCCTATAGAGAAAACCATTCTTACTCCATTGTTGTCCATCATCATTGTCAGCCCTCAATGACTGTGTGCCCTTTTAAATGAAAAACATAATTAATGTTTTGAGATGTTAACAATTCCATAATAATAATGAGCATGCTTTTTATATTGTTTTGTCATTCATGTTTGTTTTGTTTCTCTCTCTTTTTAAAAATGAGCAGACTAAGATCATTTCCAGTCCTGAGATTCCTTTGATAATAAGGATCTCTAAAATCCTCATCCTCTTGTTGTCTTTTCCGAGAGCCTTATTGAATTTAAGCATATTGTAACTGGAAATATTTTTGCAAAGATTAAATTTAGTTCCTTTAAGCCATTCCATTGTCCTCATTATTATTTAGGGAGTGGCTTACTTAGGTGCCCAGGAGCCTTGGTGTGGAAGTCAGGCTCAGAGTGCATTTGGCCAAGTATTTGTCTCTCAACTGAGGACCCAAGGAATGTCTCTTAGAAAAGCACCTTCCTCCCTCATTTGGTCTTTTTTTTTGCCCAGTTTTTTCCAGTCTATATATATCACTCCACACAGAGTCTTGTAATAGCCTTTTAAAATATTTCATTCTTTCACAGGATGCAGGATTTTTCAGTGTTGATCATATAACAATGCATTCCTTCAAGCTTTTGACAGAACTGAGTGAAAACAGCTATCTTTTAAGTATATATTTCCACAGTATCTTCATGTAAAGTGTCTCATTTAATCATCATCACAACCCTGGCAGGGCTTGTGATCATCATTTTGCTGACAAGGAAACAGGTTTAGAGAGGTGATGATTCTGTCAGGGTCACTTAATTAATCAGTAGCCGCAGTACTTTTGTTTTTTCCATGACAATATGATAAGAGGCAGGGTTTTGAAAAAAGAAAAAAAAAAAAAAAGAAATAAAGAAAAATGGTATATTTGAATTTAGAAGACCTGAATTTTGACCCACTGTCATCACTTTCCAATTCACTTCTCAAAAAAATTTATTTCTTTAATAAGAATAAAATTTGCCACAAAAGTACAGTTAAATCATAAAGTCATTAAGAATTTCAAGTCAGCCAGGTGCAATGGCTCAGCCTGTAATCCCAACACTTTGGGAGGCTGAGGCGAGAGGATTGCCTGAGCCTGGTGGTTTGAGACTAACCTGGGCAACTTGGCGAGACCTCATCTCTACAATAAATCACAAAAATTAGCCAGGCATGGTGGCGTACATCTGTAGTTCCAGCTACTTGGAAGACTGAGGTGGAAGGATCACCTAAGCCCAGCAGGTCGAGGCTGCAGTGGCCATGAGTGTGCCACTGCACTCCAGCCTGGGTGACAAGAGTGAGACTACAACTCAAATAAAAGAAAAAAATAATAAAGGATTTCAAGTCAATATAGATGTGATGTTTGTATTTGTATTCCAGTGGAAGGAATTTTATCTAATACTATACTGTAGAACTCAATCAATAAGTAGAAAGATAGAGATGGATTAGTAAATGAGGATCATCCTCAAATTTAGTTAGAAGGACTATACTCAGGCAGTGATAAAGAATGTTATTAATTAAATAGTAACAATAAACTAAAAAGCTTTGCCTGGAATATGATGAGTTCTGTAGAGACTTGCTTTTAATCACAATGTGTACAGGTAAATAAGAACTGACTGTGTTAATTGTGTGGACTTAATATCCATGAGATTTGTGGATTATAACTGAGGCAGTGAAGAAAGGTGTTTCTCTTCAGTATATTTTCAAGGTATGTGTTTATATACATTTGAAGTTTTATATGAGCCTTCTATAAATCTTGTAATCATTTTTGTTATGAAACAGAATCAGGGACTCTTCTGGGCTATGGAATCTCCAGTTTAAATGTATTATATATCGTGACCTACATGTTTTTAAAGCAAGGTTGTAGACTATTTGTTCATGTATATGTTTGGTGATTTGTTTTTCAAATAATCAAAACAGCACTATATCTCAGAAAATTAGCAACTAGAAAGAAGGAAAAAAATAAGCAGATAGTAAAGGAGTGCTTTTTAGTATGTGGTTAAATACAAGGCAGTGACATTTACTGATTTGGACATCACTTCTGCGTGGTTGTTTTGATTGTCTGGGTTGCCATTGGACTAACATTGGTACACGTAATTATTTTTGTGGCTAAGCTTGTCTTGGCTATTAGTTACCATCTGGTCATCATGGTATATTTTTCTAGATGACTATAAGTTTGAGAACTGCTAAAGAGAAGTGGTATTTTTGATGCTTGTTAAAACAGATAATTTTGGATCCTGAAATCTCTAATTTTACGTGAAGACTGAATTAGCTAAAATATGGATAGTTATAGAAGATGAGGCACTTCACTAAGAGTGACTGTGAAGCTATTCTAAAAAATACATTCAGGGAAAATGTGGTAGCCCAGTGTCGTGATACTCTCACACTCATCGGTTAGCGCTTTTATTTGTGCATGCAGCAGCACATTTTAAAGTGTGTAGATTTTCTGAAGAACTTGGCTTTCAAATATTTCAAGATTTTGTCTCAGTCAAATGGATGCTTTAGTTCACATCTATGCATTTATGTCATTTTATGTGTAGTTATCCTTTTCAGTTATCAAGAATGTTACAATCTGGTGTAGAGAAATAATACTGGAGCATGACTAATTTAAATACCTCTGGGAATTTCTGTCTAGAAGATGTATGTAGAGACTGAACTTTCTATTTGGTTTCCAGGGCATTGTTTAATAGTCTCCTTCCTTTATATTTCATATTTATTTCTGAAAATCTTGTCATATTGAATCATTTATGCCTACAAAGTAGGAAAATTGATCTTCTTCTAGATTACATCTTTCCAAAGGTGAAGTAGAGAAACTTTCCTCAACACTCTAAGATATATTTCCTTGAAGTCCACAGTTAAAGTATTCAAAATCACAATATGCTGTTTCAGTCATTTTTCATGTCTACTGTCAAAGTATTTAACATATGCTAGAATAAGATGAATAATAAATTAATCTCTGTCAGCAAAGTGGTTAATTGGACATGCTGTTAAATATGCAAATAATGTATTTGGTTTCCCCACTCATTCTTTTTCTTGGAGCTTGTCCTAAGTGAGATATAGTTTTTGATGCTGCTTATGGATAACTATCATATCGTAATCAAAAGTGGAACACTACTGATGGGTTTCTGATAAACATTTTTATACAAAAGGCTTGTGTGTATCTGGGTGCCTTTGTAATGATGAAACTATATAACTATAGTCTATTTGCACTTATGTGTAATAAAATACTGCCTCACTAATCTTACTTTTAAGTATAAAACGTTGCTTTTCCTTTTTCATAAAATAAATTAAAATTTTCACTATTTTTCCAGAAGAAATTAAGTCAAATTTTGCGTGAAGAAGTGATTTAAATACTGTAGGAGTACTTCAACTATCCTAATTCTCAGTAAAAAGGCTGTGTAAGATGGCAGTAAATGGCCAATTACACCATTTATTTATTAAATAATCACTTAGTGCTTATTATATGCCAGGTGCTGTTGTAAACTCTTAACAATATATCAACTCATTTAATCCTCACCACAACTCCATGGGATAGGTACTAATACTCTCCCATTTTACCCATAAGGATATTGAGGCATGGCAAAGTCAAGAAATAGCCACGTATATGAAACTGAAGTTGTAGATTTAAACTCAAACAAGCTCACTAGGAAGTCCATGTTTTTAATCTCTACATTATGTTGTCACTAAATATAATTTATTCTGACTGAGCATTTTGCTTTCTCCTGTAGATTTTATTGCGTTGGTTCATAACAGTCCCCAGGAGGATAACTATCTGCATTTACTTTGTCTAATTTCCAGCAAGTCATTACTCTGAAGGTTTAATGCCTTATCTTTATCTTTCATTTGTTTTTAGGCATTGTGATTCGTAACTACATGAGATACCAAGAGGCTTTTCTGTGCCTCCCTTTCTCATCACTTTATTTGTTTTGACTGATTTATTAATCTCGACCAACATCTACCTCCACATCAAGAGTAAAGGAGTGATTGATTTAAGATGTTTATTAATGTTTATTAACTACTTTCATTCTAGTTGGCAAATACTTTCCCCAACAAATTGATAATCTGCTGTGATAATAGACTAATTTGCAAGTGCAGCCATGATTTACAATTAAAAGGGAACAGTGGTGATGAGTCTGATTATGTGATTATATTCTCCTGAGATGAAAGGAATCCTTCTGTAAATGGTTAAATAAAATTGTATAATTCTGAGGGCAGGATATAAAGAAAAGGCTGACAATTAATAAACCACTTTGAGTATTCTAATTTTAATTATGGTCTCTTAATTACGAAGCCTTGAAGATTTTATAAATCAAATTGTGTTGTTTATATGTGCATGATACTGTATGACTACATAAAGAATGTAAGCATTTCTACCACTCATTTCAAAATAAGATTGAATTTAGACTGTGGGGCAACATTCAGAAAAGATGGTAAATGCTTTGAAATTGGAGTCTCTTAACTGCATTTTTCTTAAGGATTCTTTTGTTTCTTCAATTCAACACCAGAATTTTATCCAGCTTATTTACTGGCATTCCACACATTCCACTTATAATAACACTACAGGAATTCTGGAAATTCCCTGATGAGAAAAAAGATTACTCTTATAGTTCTTATTGCATCCACTAACTATCTGACCTTGGGCAAGTTTCTAAACCACTCTGAACCTTGGTTTTCTCTAGAGTAAAATAAGGCCTCTGTAGATTATTGTAAAGATGTGATATTATATAAACATCTGGCACAGGACCTGATAAAGTGCTGCTGTTCCTTAAGTGATAGATGAACCTCTTTCAAACAATAGGTCCTCTCTGTTCTGGAGAAAAACAGAAAGGACTGAGTTTAGTTATCAGTTAGACTCCTCAGAGCCTTTTAAAACAGATTGCATTCTCATCATTCTAGGTTGACTTGGTAGATCCCTTAAGTAAAGACAAGGGTTTGAAATTGTGATGTTTTCCTGATGTCTGATTCATCCAAAAGAGGATGACACAGATGCCAACAAGAAGATATTATGTAGTAACCCAACAATTTGTATGCCCTTTTTTCGTGTGGGAGTTAAACTAGGAAACAAGCAGTAGGGCTGAAATGTTAAGCCTATTGCTGCATCTTAGTGCTGGACATTTTCTGTTCTCTTGCGAATTATTTTAGAATTTAGATTAGGCTTTTTAAAAGTATGGTCGAGGGGAGAGGCCAAAGATGATTAAGAAAGACTTAGGAAAATGATTGTACCTTTTTTTGTCAAATCAGCTCTGAAAATGTCAGCAAACACAAAGCTATCTTTACCTCGCTGTATTTCAGCTGAGGGAAACAGTGTTTCCTGACCCCAAATTGCTAATGTCACTTCTTTTACTGTGGCCATGTTGATGTTTATACCACAGCCAAATGCTAAGAGTCTAGCGTTTAGAATGAATACAAGCATTTCAGAATACCAAATCAAATGAAAATGCCCAGCAACTGTAATTTAATCACCTATTTTTAAAACATAGTTAACCAATTTCTTAAAATAAACGAATGTTTTAATGAGAACTTAATATCCATGTTTGAATTTTTTTCTTCCTCTGTCTAAAAAGAGACTCTTTTGGGAGTGTGGAGTGGACAAAATTTCATGCTAGTTTGAAGCAAATTTGTTTTAGCTTATGATCATCTGGGATGATATATGTGCTTTGGGATAGAGTCACTTTACAAAATGTCGCATCACTTCCTCTCCCCAAAGTGTGAAGAAAGCCTTTGAGGTGATATCAAAAGCCCTGAGTCCTTAGAATCAGAGTAATTCAGTCAAAGCAAGATGTGTTTGAGACAAGAAGCTGTTATGGTTAAAGTTATTGTCTTTATTGCTTTTTCCCCTCACCCCTAAGTTTTATTTATAGTGGTATTGGAATGCCAGTAGTAAGTTTAATCTATGAAACCATTTAACCTGAATTTTCCCTAAATATCTTAAAATGAAGGCGATTTTCTAGATACCAGATAATAGTGAAGTATGTTCTTGGAGAAAGCATTGCCTGGGTCTCTTGGGGCCAACATATAAATATAGGTCCTCTCTCACATGCTTATACATTCCATAGTGTTTTGGAAAATCTGGAGACTACAGATGCAGTGCCTGTTATTTGGGAAACAGGCAGGGCCTCCAAAGAACATGTCTGGGCAGTCTGTGCTAGGGCACCACAGGTATTTAGAAATCAGAGTAATACTTTCCAGCAAGGGGATCAGTAGATGCTTTATGAAATAGGTGGGCTTTCAGAGAAACTTTCAAATATGGGTATGTGGTAGTGGAGAGTAAGGCATTATTATATAAGCAGGATGCATGAGCAGAAAACACTACTTAAACTTGTGTCTTTTTAAAAAAAATAATGCTATGACTGCCATTCCATTTTTCTCAGTAATCTCAGACAATTGGGTCTAGCCACTGAAAAAACTACTTTGTGTGTGAATGTGTGTGTGTGAGTATTTTGCTTAGACGTGAGACCCATCAAACAACATAAATATATATTTTTTGTCCTGGTCTAGCCATTGACTGAGAATCGCTAGAGAGGAGCACATCGAGTGGGGGTCAGACACATACACACAGACAAAAAGCTCCCCAAGAGCAGTGCAGGACTCCCTTATTTCCTTGTGGATACCCTAGTGCCCCTGCTGTTGAAAGCCCTGCATCTTCAAAGAGAATAGTAAAGGCAAGATTTGCAGGGAGTTGACTCTTGATTTTACATCATTTCATTCAGTCAGCCTCCTAATTCACAATATGCAGATATTTAGGTTATTACCAAAATGTGGGTGTTTACACACTCTGCTGGCAAATCACTGCTTTAGTGAGTGCCAAGAATGCAGGAACCAATCAATCAACAAGTGCTTATCAAGTGCCTTCTGCTCGGAGTAGGACACTGTCTTACTCTCTGCCAAAATAACTAAGGCCCTCAGATTCATCCTGCTGTCTTTCAGACTTAACCTGCCTGTCTTGTGTTCTTTCAAGCACTAGAGAGGCCTTGTTGTGTCCTGGAACAACTGTAGGGAAGTTGAGAGCCATCTCTTTTTCATCCTGCACTTACTTTTGTGACACACCAGAGACCCTGTCTGTACCACAGCATGGGCTGGATGGGTAAATTTCTATAGGTGATTAACAGATGTCCTGCTAACAGTGGGAGATGTTGGCTCTTTCACATTTGTAAAGCTTTTTAATGTTTACAAAGTGGTTTCTTGTGTTTTATCTCATGTAATACCCACAAAAAGTCTGTGAATTAGCCCTGCCAAGTTTTTGCCCCATTTTGCAGGTGGACCTGTTTATTTTAAGTGGCTTGACTTAGCCATACATTTATACCTGGCAGGGCTGGGAATTTAACCTAGTAAGCTGATTCCCAGAGTCCACTGCTACTTCTGCCACCCACACAGGTGAGCACAGGCTATTTGTAGGCTGTCCTTAAAAGATCAAGATTAGTAGACATAATGATTCTGCAGGGAATCTGGGAAGGAAACACTGAAAGCCTAGTCTCTATGGACCTATTGGGAAATAAATAAATAAATAAAAAGAATAGATGGGCCTTTATTATAAAATAAAACATAGGTAAAGATTGGTGAGATGGTCAGGATTATTGATTGGTTTTTAATACATTTTGTTTGTGTGATGGTTTAATTTTCCTGTTGCTTATTAGTGTTTGTGTCTTGGAAAGGAAATGAGGATTCTAGTTTGAAGGATGATCTCACTGGCTTTTGATCATTGTTGAAATAACTAAAAAAAAAAAAAAACCAGGCATACAACCCAGGAAAACACTCAGGCTTAACATCTTTCTTTAAATAACACTGAAATGTTTTTTAGATGAACAATGACAAGAAGCTACATATAATTAGAATGCCCAATTACTTGCAGGGAATTATTAAAGAGCATTTGCAAAATAAGATTTTGTGTCAAAAACTTAATAATTAAAGCATTTTGATTTTTCACAAGGATGACAAATTCACAAAAAGAGTCTCACTTTGTAAATGACTTTTGCTTATGAAGAATGATACCTAGCTGGCAAGATGGTCAGCGTTTTCCCTGAAGCAGAGATCTCCAAATAGATGGTGAATGCCTCCAGGTATCATCAATGAGTTTAGGAGATAATACAGAGATATATCCAAAATACATATTTATAAAAACACTCCCTACTTTTTCAAAACAGGACTAGAATTTTCCTGAATTAAATTTCCTAGGACAGTGAGTGTTGTTTTAGATTTTAGTCCCCAACAATAAATATAGATAGCTAAATGTTTGTAGAAAGGTTCCTAAAAGTCCTCCTTAGAAGCAATAATATATTCATTCTACTAGATGGAACTAACTTTAAAGCTAGCTACTGTCAGCAGGATATGATTTTTGAGCTATATAAATGGCCCCGAACACCTAAATATTTCTCCTGTTGCCTGTGATTCTATCATTCACGATTCATTTTCTTAGTCTTGATAGCTTTTATTGAAATTTGTTGTTTGTTGAAGAAAACATGGTATTTGGAGTCACTGTACATCAGTTACTGGTTGGATGACCTCTTTAAATTGGGATACAAATGACAATCTTTGTCTTCATTGAACCAGTCTAGATAAAGAATAAATAAGATAATGGTTGTAAAATACTATATAAATTATATTTAGAAGAATAAAAACATTGTAATAATATAATAACCCAGTCATTTAGGAAATGGTAATGCTTTAAGCTGATGTAAGCTGATGATTCTTAAAATCTTAAAATTTAAACTGTATTAGAATTGTCTAGGGAGCTTATTGAAATTACAGATGCCTGGGTTTTACCCCTAGACCCTCTATTCAGCAAATTGAGGGTCAGCCTCAAGAATTTATATTTTTAAATATTTGCTTTAAGAGATTCTTTACACACACACACACACACACACACACACACACATATATATATATATAGTTTTATTTTAGGGCTGTGGGGTACATGTGAGGACTTACTACATAAGCAAATGGCAGTCTCTCCTCAATAGTGAACCTGGTACCCTGAATGATGCTGTATGCCCCTCCCTCTCTTCCTCCCTCCTTTAGCAGTGTCTAGCATCTGTTCTTCCCACCTTTGTGCTCACTGTGACCAGTGATAGGCTACCTGTGAATGAGCACATGTGATATTCAGTTTTTTGCTTCGACAGATAGTTCACTTAGTATGATGATCCCCAGCTGCATCCATGTTGCTACAAAGGACATGAATTTGTTCTTCTTTATGGTTCTGTAATATTCCATCATGTGTATGCACCACATTTTCTTTATCCACTCCACTTTCTGTGGGCATCTGTGTTGGTTCCATGTGTTTGCTATTGTGAAGCACTGCTATGAACATACATGTGCAGTTGGTTGAGCAATTTATGCTATGCATCTGGCAAAGGACTAATGTCCAGGATCTACAAGGAATTTAAATTAATTGACAAGAAAAAACAAACAACCCCATTAAAAAGGAAACAAAGAACACCTAAAGAATTTTAATGTCGATGGTCCTTGGTTAATACTTTGAGGAACAAGACCTTTCACCATTATGAACTAACATCATCAATGTATGGCTTTTACTTAGACCTTTGTAAGTCTCCAACCCTTAATACCTAATGAACAATTTGTAGCAGTGATTGTTTATATTCAGAGAATGCAGGAAAGTCTCTTGAATACAGAAGAATGATGTGGGAAGGTATCTGGAACGTGGTACCTACACATTAGTAATCAATTGTTGTTGATAGACTATTTACAAAGATACTAACATGTTGTTAAATCTATTACCCTTCTCTTAGAAATAACTGCTATACATAGAATGTGTTCAAAAGGAAGTAGAGTGCAAGACGTTTCCCTTTAAAAACTCATAGACATAGTTTTGATGGAATAGAATGTCCTTAGATACAGCTACCGTTTATGCTGTAGAATTAAACTTTTGACGGTTTTATGCCCATGAATACCCAATTTATAAATCTCAATCTGCAATCTCCTTTTGTCCTTCTATTTAAGCATTCTTTGGGCCTCTATTCTCAGTATCTTTTGAAAGGATTATTTTAGTCTATAATGCAAACTAAGGTGTGTTTCTTTTCATTTTTTGGGGGAAAAAAGTCTCTTAATGGCTAACACTGTTTCCTTTAACCAAGAAAGCTTTGATACAGGTGTTATTTCCGTACACATTTTATCATATCCTATCTATATTTAAAATTTTAGATTTTATAATGTCCTTTCCAAGTTTAATTTTCTTTAATGTTTGTGATTTTTCAATGTTAAATATTTTATGAACTGTCTCTTTCTTGGTCTTATTCTTAAATCATCTGTGCCTTTCTAAAAATAGGCATTGTTATTGGGACATAATTCTGTATTCTTTTTTTATCTTTGTGTGGGTGACAAGTACACCCCTAGAATCAGAAGCTTCGAGTACAAAGAGGGATTTTAGCAGTGAAGTTGTTTCCACCCTTAATTTTACAAATATGGAGTCTGAGACCCAATAAAGTTAAGTGTTCAGCTTTAGGGTCCTTTCCTAGCACTAAACTGCTTTTCTTTCAGCTTTATTCATGAGTTATCCACACTCAGAGTAATCTAACCATAGCCAAGTCATCCTTTGTGAAGAATTTTAAATCAAGTAACTCCCATGGCAATAAACAATCTCTGAGAAACTGAACAAGTTTTTCACTTATAGTTTGAAAATATATTTTTTAAAGCTACTTTATTCATTAAAATTTTCTTGAGCTGAGAGCAGCCATAATTCCTGTGTGCACCATTAAGCTGACAGTTTAAAATGATTCCTTGCTTAATTTATATTACTATGGAGATTTTTTTAATGGAGAGAAAATAACTTCTGGGTTGGGGAAGGTGGGGGGTAGATATTGGGAAGAAGAACTTTATAATGTGAAATCCTTGGGGATGTGAGGTTAAAACAAAAGGACACGGCCTTGTTTTAATAGCCCATCACTGTTAATGAAAGAAGAAAAGGAGAGGTTTTCTATGTTTTTAAATTATTTCTGACAAACTCTGAAGTCCTTTAGAGATCATGGAAATTTCTGATAACATTTGTTATTACTGATTATAATTATTACGGTAGAAGATGTGAAAAATGGAAAAGAATAAAAAACATTCATACTCATAGTATTCAAAGAAAATCACTATTAAAATGTTGGTGTGTTCCTTTAGTAGTTTGTCTATCAATATTTAATCATTTAAAAAAAGAATCCTACTGTACAGATTTTTTTGCAACCCTTTATAAAAATTTAATAATACATTGTGAACATCTTTCCTTGATATTGATTTCCTTCTAAACTATAGCTTTTTAGAGATTGCATCATATTTCATCTGAACCATGCTTATTTCACCAATCTTTTAGATTTTGAATAGTTAGATTATTTTCATTGAAAAATTTGGAAACACTACTCTTATGCATGGTAGTTGAATATAAATATTTGTGTTGTATTCAAAATGTAGAAATAGGTTTCATTTTTAGTACTCTTTGCCAAACTGAGTTCTTTTTCCGTATATTTCTTTACATGACCTCCTATACTATTCAGCTCATTGGCCATCCTAGATTATAATTACTCTTTTCAGTCCTTATCATTTTATAAGCAAAAAACCATAATTGTTTTGTCTGTTTTACACTCTTTTGACTCCTATTGTGTTTCAACATTTTCACATGTGGATTTGCCAGTTACATATCACCAAGTTGTCTGCTCATTGCCTTTTCTGATCAGTCTGGTGCTGTGTTCCTTTAGGTCATGTTGATTTGTAAGAATTATTTACAAATGTTCATAATCCTGTGTTATATTTATTGTATGTATGGCTAATATTGTTTTCTCATTTAATTGCCTGTTTTTTAACTTTTTAATTAATGTACAGGTATTTAACATATTTCTGTAGTTAATCTATTGGTAGTTTTCATTATTGCTATTTTTTTTTGAGTCTTCTTTTTATCCTTTATCTTTTGGATATGATTCTGCATATTGGGATATCTTATATATTTCCACAGGAAGGAGATATTGAGTTAGCATCTATTCAAGTAACTGTGCTTGAAATGATAAGAGACAAGATGTGTTAGAAGGTTGACCAAGCAGGCAGTTCTGGGTCAGGAATAAAGTGCATGAAGCTATTACTAGTATAGTGAGGTTTTGGAGTTTAGGAGTGGAATGGGAGGTGACAGAATTAGTATAAAATAAATCGAGGTTTCCAATACTTAAGAATGTTGCAGCCGGGCTCAGTGGCTCAGCCTGTAATCCCGCGCTTCGGGAAGCTGAGGTGAGTGGATTGCCCGAGCCCACAGGATCAAGACCCGCCTGGGCAATTTGGCAAGACCTCATCTCTACAATAATTCAAAAAATTAGCCGAGCGTGGTAGCGCGTGCCTGTAGTTCCAGCTACTTGGAAGGCTGAGGTGGAAGGATTGCTGGAGCCCAGCAGGTCGAGGCTGTGGTGGCCAGGAGTGGCCACTGCACTCCAGTCTGGGCAACAGAGTGAGACTCCAACTAAAAAAAGAAAAGAATGATGCATCCTAGAGAAGGGCAAGTGAGAGTACTCAATATTATTAAATCCTTTCTCTCTTCTGTTGCTAGCCATGGTGCTGAATTGTTTACTACTATATGATTATATGTCCTCTTGTCCAAGATGTTCTCTGTTCTGTGAATCACCTGTTAACTGTTTCATTTCAATAAATAAAAGTCCTAAGAGGAAAATCAGAATACACATGTAACTAATGTAATTAATCCTAGCATATAAGATTAAGAAGCATGATGAAAGCTTTAAGAATTGATTTCTTCTATTAACAATGAAATATAATTTAAATACAATAGGATGTATACATTTTTAAGTGTACAACTCAATGAAAACATTTTAACCAATTTATACCACTATGTATTTACCATCCAGGTCCAAACATAAAACATTTTTGTCATTCTAGGAAGTAACTCTCAGGCTACATTTTAGTCACAATTTTCCCTTCCCTATCACTGCTATTCTGAGATATATCAGTATAATTGACTTTGCCTGTCCTAAATTTGATATAAATTGAATTATAAAGGATATTTTCTCTTCTGTCTGGTTTTATTGGATCAGCATAATGTTTTTGAAATTTATCCATGTTATTGTATGTATCATTAGTTGGTTATTTTTAATTTCTGGGTAGTATTCCATTGTACAGATATACCCCAATTTGATTATTCATTCTCATGTGGATGGGCATTTGGTTTATTTCCAGTTTGGGGCTATTATAATTATGATCATTCTTAGGTGAGTTGTGAACATTGTCATTTCTGTTGGGTGTATACTGGAAGTAGAAATGCTGGCACATAGGATAGGCATTTGTTTAACTTTGCAAGACTTTGTCCCACTTTTTTTTTTTTTAATGAGTGTATGATTTTATACTTCTACTGACAAGATATGGGATTTCCAATTTTTCATATTTTCATTTACACTTAGTGTTGTCAGTTTTTAAAGTTGTAGCCATACTGTGAGGTGTGTTCAAAATTTTATTGTGAACATTCTGCCTGGTCTCAACAGAATGAAAAGCAGTATAAATGTTTGCTAGCTGAAGTTCCTTAGAAAAGAAAAGCCTAAGAGTTATAGAATATATGCTTTAAAGCATTTGGACAGCATCAACTCTGTATAATTAAAAAGGGTAACAAAGTAAAAAGTCAAGAGACACAGAAACAATCATTAGCAAGTAACACTGAATAATATTTGAATATAAAGTTGCAAGTGAAACTTATATCAGTTTTAGGTTCTCCCTTATGACCACCTGGCCCCTTTGGTAGTCCCCTCTTTCTCTTGCATTATATATACGAGCCTGCAGCTGCCAGCCTGCAATTTCATTTAATAGCAAAGTGTTATTTTAAGCAGTTAAAATACTTATGAAAAGTGCTTTCTAATTTTATACCGGCTATGTCTCTTTCTGTCTTCTGATATAACAAGTGCAATAATTTCAATAAACATCTGAGAAAGAAAATTATTTTTAAAATTGAAGAAATATTTAGCATTTAAGGTATTTGTTTCTGAAATTATTTTATAGTTTTAGTTGAAGCTGCTCATTAATAATTGCTGGCATTTATTCAATTCATCTTTAAGCACATGTGCACAATACATTAATCCTTGCATTCAATATTAATATTCGACTATAAACATGAAATATTTTTAAAATATAAAAAGACATTTCACTAAATAAAAAAAAGAAAATAATGCAGCTTATTTTCTTTGTTTTGATGAAAACTGATGAACACTATATGAATGCAAGGCAAAGAGCAAAATGCTTACTTCGAACTACTTTCTAAAAACACATCGAAACAACAAATCATGCTTAGAAACTTTCTCTGCTAAATATATTTCTGCCAGGATTTTCATTTTCTTTTGAAGTGCTAATCATTTTTATTTATTAGCGTCTACAGATTAGAAACTGTGAAGAAGGAAGAGTAACATGTTGACATCTTAACATTTGACATATTCACAAGTATTATCAGATTAATTGTAAGATAAAGGATAGCAAATGCATATAAAAATTAGTGAAGCAATAGTGTGAAATTTCTAATGTTAATTTCTATGTGATACATATCTCTGAATTGAAGTGGAACTTCAAAAAACTAGTATTAAAGCTAGAATCAAGACTCTTCTGATTCTAAATTTCAGATAATTTGAATTATATTGTTAATAATAGTAAGATAGATAGGTACATTGCCATTAAGATGTGCTGTAAGAAAAAGACAATGGACTTGGAGTTAGGTGACTCTGGAATTTGAATTACAGCTCTGCTTGGTTGTGTGACTTTGGACAATTTGACTCCTCTATAAAATGAGAGTCACACTAATTACCTTCTTATGATGTTTGAATAAATCTGTAAAGTTCTTGTGACTAGAGCAGCAGCAAATTTTAGTCCCAATCCCCCTTAGTGAGGCTAAAAAAAACACAAAAAACAAACTGTTCTTTTTTAGCACCTCCCCCATGGGACCTGGGGGATGGCACAGCAAACTTCTTCCCCTCCATTCGCATATCCCAGTGATCACCAAGACATAGGACAGGTCATCTAATAGCTCAGATTCAATGGTTTTAAACAGCACTCATCTTTTCTAATCTTTTGAGCACAGAGAACAGTCTATATTCTTACTGTGTTATGATTCATTTCTCCCTTGGTAAACATATCAATAAACTACACTGTGTTCTGTTTGTTGTTTTTCCAATTCTGATTATTCCATTCTTTCTGTTTCCCAGTGTCTTCTTCCTCTCCCTGCCACCAGAGTGCAGAAATTCTATTTTAAGTCTTCTTCTTTCTGTCCGCCTTCTCTTTCTTCATGATTCTCATTTGCTTCCCCAGTTTCAGCTGTCTTGCTAGATTTTTAGACCCATGCTAGACCTTTTCCATCTGAATTTCTGGGCAGCATATCAAAGTCCAAGAATAAAAGTGAGCACACCTTCCTCACAACCAGAAACTTTTCCTGCAGGGCCAGATCGAGACTTTTCAGAGCCTAAAGCTAATATAACTCAAGGAGTTCCAGTTAAGAAAAAGAATGTCAAATGTTAAATAAAAAGGACCACAGTACCTCCAGGCCACCTGGCAGGAGGGGAAGTGTGACTAAGAAAAGTTGGAATGGAAAGAGAAGTTAAAGCAAGCAAGCTGGAAATGACTTACACATTTTACAAAATTATATGGCTATGTGAACGTATTTCTAGGGTTTCCCCCATGGAAGGGTCAGATAGGAATCCCTACAAGTGAGTGCCCCGATGATTATGATTCACTAACTTTGTAAATTGCCTCTTTTTATTTATTTGGCTTCTTCGGCTCTTATATGGCATCTTCTTTTTTTTTTTTGTCACTAAGTCTCAAAACCTTTAAATTAAATTAATTTCTCCTTCTCATTTTGTTCCTGCATTTAATCAGTTGCTTAACTGCTGATTTTGCCTTCTTTGTGTTTCAGTCCTAATGCTACTACTTGGTTTAGGTCCCTGTGATCTTTGTGGAGACCATTTCAACAGCTTTCTCACTAGGCCTCCTGCCTCTAGTCTCCTTCTACTCAAGCCTGCAAGCTTCCTGAAGTTTAGTCCTGCTAGGAATTGCCTTTTTTTTTTTTTTCATTTCTATCAAAGTGAGTTCACATTCCTAAGTCTTACATTCAAAATTTCCCCTTCTTCAGCCCAAGCTTATATCTTTACATAGTTTTCCAATTCCTTTCGTAACTCTCTGTCTTCTACCTACCTCAAAATCTGCACTGAATGAATTTGAGTTTCTGGACCATCTCTTTTGTTTCTGGTAGTTGATACTCATCATTCCTAGAATCGTATAATAACTACTTGTTAGATCCTCTTCTATTAAAGTGAAGTAGCATTATCTTCATCTTGTTATTTCCCATGTTTTCTAGCTTACTCACTTTGCTTATAGTATATGATTATAGTAAATAGTTGTGTAAGGAGCAGATACACATAGGCATCTTTTAGAAAAGGACTTTGAGGAAACTAGAGCAGGTGCTAATTTTAAGCACTCCATTTTTCCTTAAACGGTGATGCTTTTCACTGAAACATCCATAAGGTCAGACTATTGACTTCGCAGTGGTTTAAGTAAAATTTGAGGCTATAGAGAAAGTTTTTTATAGATGGCTCATCCGTTCATTTTCTGAAACTTACATGGTCAGTCTTTTCATTTTCCGTTTTGTTCTTCAAACAAAGCAGTGGCCTCTTTGCATTCTTTCATTCAGAAATATGTACTGAGTATCTAGAATGTGCTGGGCACCATTTCTGTTCTTTGGTGGTTCTAGTGTCAGTGGGAGGCTGACTTTGAAATGGAAACACTACATAAAAGCAGTGGTTCTCAAAGAGTGGTTTCCAGACCAACAGCATCAGCACTACTTGGAGAATCCCTAGAAATGCAAATTCTTGGGTTCCATCCATACCTAACAAATGAGGAACTCTAATGCTGAAGATTGGCAATTTGTAGTTTTAAAAGCACTCTAGAAGATTCTGCTGTATGTTAAAATTTTAGAACTACTGCTATAATGTATTACTCAAGCAATGACAGACACTGCACAACTCTATGGGTTAGAGCGATCCCACAGGGATTTGTTAATTGGCTAGAAGAAGGCTTCTGATAAAGTTTTATGGAGGATGTGACCTATGAGCTGAATCTTGGAAGAAAATTGTTTAATAGTTTTTTATGCTTGCATTCTACTAAATTCTAATATTTCCTATCGTACAACTAAATCATTTCAACGTTTCAAAATCAGTTAATAATAAAAAATAATGCTAGAATTATTTTATAGTTGGGAGAGAAATCATTTTAGAGTATGCTTTAAAAATGTTAGTGGGCTGATTAATATAGAATGGCTTACAGATAAAACACTGGTATCAAGAAATAGATTGTGTTCAGGGCTAATATTATCCTTTAAAATCTAACTCTCTGAAGCTTAATTTTTAAATTGTAACTTTATAATTCAATTTTTAAGAATTATTATTAGCCGGGCTCGGTGGCTCAGCCTGTAATCCCATGCCTTCGGAGGCTGAGGTGAGTGGATTGCCTGAGCCCCTGGGTTCGAGATCCGCCTGGGCAACTTGGCGAGACCTCATCTCTACAATAAATCAAAAAATTAGCCGGGCGGGGTAGTGCACGCCTGTAGTTCCAGCTACTTGGAAGGCTGAGGCGGAAGGATTGCCGGAGCCCAGCAGGTCGAGGCTGCGGTGGCCAGGAGCGGCCACTGCACTCCAGTGTCTGGGCGATGGAGTGAGACTCCAACTCAAAAAAAAAAAAAAAAAAAAAAAAAAACTAAATTATCTAGGCCAGGCACAATGGCTCATGCCTGTGATCCCAGCACTTTGGAAGGCCAAGGCAGGAGAATTACTTGAATCCAGGAATTCAAGACCAGCCTGGGCAACATAGCAAGACCTCATCTCTACAAAAAAAAAAATTAAAAATTAACTGGGCATGGGAGCATGCACCGGTAGTCCCAGCACCCTAGAGGCTGAGGCTAGAGGATCACCTGAGCCCAGGAGATTGAGGCTGCCGTGAGCTGTGCATGCCACTGCACTCCAGCCTAAAGGACAGAATGAGACCTTGACTCCTAAAAAATAATAAACATGATAATTTGAACAACAGATAAGCAGAAAATCACTTATGGAAAACATCAATGGGTTTCTTGGACATAAAGACAAGTTTAAACACTAGAAATACAAGCATATTAAGAGAATGAATGCTTAAACCAGACTTGCCGACAATTTGATAAAAATCACTAGATCGGTGCTGCTTCCTTTAAAAAATCAAAGTAGAGCTTCTAGATGCAGGTGATGATACAGAGCAATAACCCAACAAGTTCAAATCACTTTTGGACAAGAAACAAAGCCACTACTACAACATAATGGATAATCAACTGCAAAAACCCAAACCCCTCTCCTCAAAGGCTTTCCTATAAAATCCTATTTTCATCATTAAGAAATTAAAATAATCCTACCACACTGGCTCTGCTGTCAGCATTCTCTGTCAAATGAACTTCCTACTCTCAAATTTAGCTGTTTCTCAGGCTTGCAAAACAAAAAACCCACTGCCCTCCACTTTTCACACCACAGCAAGTAAGCTGTCACAGAAAATACCCCAATACATTCCCACCCTGTCCCCAAGTGAGAGAGTCTTGAGAACACCCAGGAGCCACCTCTGGAGCTACAGGCTGTCTGTGAGTAGACCTGGGATGTGAGTTTAGGAAAAGACCTGTACCACCTCCTTGCCTGACTTCAACAGCGGATGCAAGCAGAGCAGACCCAAGCTCCAAAATGGGAGGTTTTCATCACTCCTTCTCCTGTGCACAAAAACGGGGCCCGAAGTGATGGGAAAGAAAATGAGACTCTATCTGCTGATTAATTCATCACAGCACTCTGTAGACTAGACACTCTCATAATTTTTATAACTAGCAATCCAGAATACAGTCATTACACTTAATGGAATTCTAAAACATAATCTCTTTACATATACTAATATATGTTTTTTAATTAACAAGAAAACTTGATGTCAAGAAAAATGTAATTTTTCTTTCAGTATCAGTGGCCTTCTCCTATGAAAAATGTTGTAACAAATTAAAGTCAAGAAAAATTACGATAAAAAATTACACCAGGATGATCACAACTATATAAAAACAAAAATATCCATGTAAAGACCAAAATGTTAACAGTGTTAGAATAAAACATTTTTTACTTAAGATACATTTTTTCCAGATTTTCTATAAGAATTTTTTTTTGTCAGAATCTCTCTCTGTCACCCAGGCTGGAGTACAGTGGCACAATCATGGCTCACTGCAGCCTCAAACTCTTGGACTCAGGAGATCCCCTCGCCTCAGCCTACCGAGTCGAGTAGCTGGGACTAGAGGTGTGTACCACCAAACACAGCTGATTTTTTTTTTTGAAGAGGCAAGGTCTTGCTATGTTGTCCAGACTGGTCTTGAACTTCTGAACTGAAGCAATCCTTCCACCTTGGCCTCCAAAAGTGCTAGGATTATAGGTATAAGCTACCCTGCACAGTCTATGAAGTTTTTTTTCTTTTTTGAGTCAGAATCTCAATCTATCGCCCAAGCTGGAGTGCAGTGGCACACTCACAGCCACCACACCCTTGATCTGCTGGGCTTATGTGATGCTTCTACCTCAGCCTTCCAAGTAGGTGCAACTGCAGGTGCATGCCATCACTCACGGCTAATTTTTTAATTTATTGTAGAGACAAGGTCTCACTAAGTTGCCCATGCTAGTCTCAAACCCCTGGACTCAGATTCAGGCAATCCTCTTGTCTCAGCCTCCCAAAGTGCTAGGATTATAGGTGTAAGCCACCACACACTAATAGACATGTAGGATCTCATCAAACTGAAAAGCTTCTGTAAAGCAAAAGAAAGCACCAATCAAGTACCAGGAACTTCATTATGATGCTAAAGGTAGGAAATTGCTGACAACTGACAACACATATTCT